>JAPYZR010002120.1:0-37914 GCA_030522945.1 Trichopria nigra
GTTATTAAGGAGTATTTACTTATCCTTTTAATAGATCCTAAATTCCAAGAAAATAATTTTATCAAATAGAAGGATCAAGAAATTAATTACAAATTTATATTTATAGGCGAGATTCGCGTAACTTTGACGACGAAGTGTTTCGTAACATTTACGTGACATTTACGCAACATTCATCAGAAAACGTAACATTCAAGTAACACCTAGAATTGGACAAATACATTTCGTCACTACATTGACAGTTTTAAGCGGGTCGACCTGGCGTTACACGACTGTTACAAATAACGTTATAACGCACTTGCGCAACGTTACTCGCGTCATCAGCTGCGCAGTGACGTCGTGTCTATATTTACGTCACGTGTGCATACATATATAGCGGTAACGTTAATTCTGCAATAGACATCGGGACAGCGCGGCGTGTGTACGTGCACCCGACATCAGACGAATTCCAAACCGGGATGATTATATATCCCCGTTCCTTCAGGACGTTTTCGAAACCTTGGAGGACACCTCTCTCACTCTCTATATATAGTTCCCTCTCGCTTGCACATGGGGTGCACTCGACATAGTCTACTTTTATACTATATACGTATTATTGTGTACATGTGGGGCGACCCTGAGGTATAGAGCAGACAGCCGGGCCGCGACACCCTCCCTCCATCTCTGTCCCTCTCATCATCTGGCAAGTCCCGGGGACCCCGCGTATATATATGTAATATACGGGAGACGCTAGGCAGACGCATCTTGGGGAGAAAAAACGACGGACCGCACCGGGTATATAGAGGGAGAAGTCGCGAAACCGTTTTTGCCAAACACATTCTTTCTAGGGTTCAACGGCCCGTCTAGATGCGACTCGTTTCTTCTTGTCTCTCGCTGATGCTGCGTCTTCTTATTCTTCGTCTTATATATACGTTTTATATACGTGTGTGTACAGGGAGCACACGTCGGCTAATAACCATAGGTACGGGAGGGATTCGCGCGCCAACGAGACAGGATCAGGAGCGACCCGTACGAGGATATGCACTCACGGACCGAAATCCAGAATTTCAAATACGGGATGCAAAAGGCGAACAAGTTTAGTCTTAAATGTATTTTTTGTTCATTGAAAATCGTCCATTAAACGTTGAATTTCAGAAGAGACCTCTGAAATTCATCCATCGGCAGTAGAGGACACCTCCGAAAAACCACACTTTGCTAATCATCCCTGGTACCCTTGCCAGGAATTTTCCTGATGATTTTCGATGGTTCAATCTTATTTCTGGATGGCAAATGTTGAAATTGTACAAAATGGCGGAAGGAGTTTCAAAATAGCAGTTTTTCTGGAGAGGTGAAAAACAGACGAATGCAACCGTCAAAATGGTGTTGAGGCACTCCAATTCCAGAGGACGTTGACAACAACAACAAAAAAATAAGAAAAATGTGGCCATTAACTATGGAATGACGGAACTCCTCGTTATTATTATTAACGTTAACAACTTCCGCCATCTACCGGCGAAAGCGACTTGGAAATAATCGAATTATTGCTTGAATTACAATCGATTTTTGGAAAGAAAACTTTTCGACTTTGAATTGTAAAACGACTTTTGAAATTGTAAATGCTTTTACTTAAATGAATTTCGATGAAAAAAAAAATACCAATTTTTCACGTCTAATTAAACTATATACTTCATTTTCCCGAACGCTCATCTCGGCAATCTTCGTAAATTTCGTATTTGACACGGTCGCGACTATTCGGGACTTTTTATAGACGCGTGTGATTTAACTGCTACGAGAAAGATCAGCTGTTCGCGGTAGGCTTTAAAGGTATATATGTAAGCGGTTCTCAATAATAGACGTATTTCCCGCCAAACAGGTGGGACAAGTACTTCCTATATATGTGCATGCGCTCGTAACGTCTGCCGTCTCGTCTACCGAAATGGATTAGGTTAGGTTAGGTTCCGTATTCTATTCGATCGCAAATTCATATACCTTTGCGAATTTTACGTAATCTTTAAAATCTCCTAATGATCTTAAATATCCGATATCGAATAACAATTAAACCTGATCGATTATTCGTGACATTGGATTATCTCCCTATATAGTTACTTTTTGTTTATCATCATCGTTTCATTCAAATCATTAACAATTATTTCATCTTGTATATGGGTCTTCGTCGTTTGAAATAATTCCAACTTTCGTAGGTGTAATCTAACCCCAAAGTCAGATGAAGTTTCTATACATAGTTATTTATTTATATATGCATTAAATCTTCTTTTGCACAAAATGTCCCTAGGCGTCAAATCGAATATTCCGATATATCGTACAATACATCAAATAAAATGACACGCAAGGTAAACAAAATGTGACAAGTTGCGACGTCCGTGTTTTCGAAACACGAAAACTTAAAAATCGAAATTGACAATTTTTATTACCCGAAAAAAATCCCCAAATATTACAGCAATAATTTGGTGTCGATAGAACTATAAATTGTGAATGAAGTATTTCGATTGTAATGTAATTTATTTTATGCAATTAAAATTGAAAGTATTGAGTGTAAATGTTACACGAATGCTGAACTTTACTGAAATGTTACGAAATTGTTACCAAAATGTTACGCAACATTTACGCAACAATTATCAGGAAACATATATATATCCCAAGTGGATGGATAAAAAAGTATTGAAATACATTCATTTTAAGATTCTTTGAATTTGTACTTTGGGAAAAACGAATCCAGTTTTATCCGCAATGCATTTCTATTCGTCCATACGAATAAACGAATTTAAAGTACGAATGGATTGCAATTTTTTAATCCAATTCCGATTACAGGGATGTAAAAGGTATTACAATATGTGTGCGTACACCCAAAACATTCGCAGTTTTACGACACTACTAGATCTTCCCGCCAAACAGGTGGGACGAGTTACTTCCTCTATTTCCAAGTATGGTATTGACGACATTTATCTATATACATGAAACGTCCGTCGTGTTAAGACCAAAACTTTTATCTTTTAGTTAGACCATAGTTTAACATTACGAAACAATTATGTAACATTTATGTAACAAGTAACATTTATATAAATTTCATACGTTACCATGAATGCCATCAGGTTAACATTCGACTGTTTTTTAGGTTATGTTCGTTCGTCGTCTCGCCGCTGTAAACAATGATTCGTAATGCAGAATTTTGTCGGTGCGATGGCATATTTACATTGTTAGGATGTACACCACATACATATGCACGTGAAATTCATTTGAAATTCGACAATTTGGGCAAAAAGTACATCGCAACGAAAAGGTTCGAAAGTGCAAACTGCCGGCGCGGCGCGCCGGAATAATTTTAAAAGTTGGCAAAAAGGATTCCACCGACCGACGGTTTTACGAATATCATTATATTTCCCGAAATTGTTCAAATTGTCGCTAGGCGTCCTTAAGAAAACGACTTTTGTATAGAATCGTGAAAAGAGTAAGTATAAGAAGGGTCTTGGCACGGGCGCAGAGAGTAGGATAAAAGGAAGGAGAACAGTAAAGGGCGCCGATGACCCCGCGTGCCTACCGTATATACCCGAATGGCCTGAATAACGAGTACTTTTTAAATCCCCGCTGCAGTGGAGACGCATATATTTATATACATCCCTATTGTTGTACGCTGTCGTAGTATACATGATGGCGAAACGCGTAACGGTGCCGCGGTGGTCGGATGCAACGACCGATAACAATAAAAATTGATCCACTTTTTTATTTTTCGGACATTTAAGGTGTATAATTTATGCGACGGTCCCTTCAATTTTGGTTATGTTGGTACGGTGATGTATGCGAAATAATTTTTACGAGCAAAAATGGCCCTTTTCTTTGGTTGAAATTGGAATTTTGGTTAATATTTTTATAGCGGAATCGACGAGTGTATTGGAACCCTACCGTAGGTCGATGCAACGGAACGGAACCCTATTGCAGGTCCAACTGTTTTTTGTGGTTTATCAACAAAATTGGAACGATTCTTTAGCACGACATGGTGGCAACGTTGACTTGATAAAGTGATTGCCGAAAACAATCGATATTTGGGTGAAAATTATCGTCGAGATGCGTTTACGAAAAAAAAAAGAAAATCATCCCCCGTATATATACAGACGTATTCAAATGCAGTTCTCGAAGAATGCTTCGAAAGACAATCGAAACGAAGGGCTGGACTGTCGCCAATTAAACACGCGTGTGGTCGATTCTGAATATACCCGGACGATCCGGTTTGCCCCTCGCTTTAAATATATATATATATATAGAGTCCTCATTATTATACGGATCCTTATATAACATTCCGCAGATATTATGCACTGAAATGAAATGTATTCGTCGGCGCATGTTGGCATGTGCCAAAAAATTGTTTACAGTCATTATACCGAGTGGGGGGGGGGGGGGGGGGGGGGGGGGGGGGGCGGAGGGCGGGTGTGTTGCTACCCTGATTTATGCTAATATTTTTTTGTAAACAATTGTTTTTCCGATAAGCGAAACGAACATTTGTTTCACGAAAGAAAATTGAAATAAGTTTAATGCAAATCCGTTTTAATTGTGCTATACTTTACTTTCGGGTAGGGCGGCCACCTGGTGTTCGCGGGCCGAACGACGGAAAAATCAATCGTATATAGAAAGCGATGTATTTTTTGTACAATAATAAATTGGGAAATAGATCATTAAATAATTACAAACGTCACTATTTCGATAAAATGAAATATCTGTCATTAATTTTACTAAAATATTTATATATACGTATATAAAAATAATTAAATGTATAATTTTTATATCAATATTTTACACCCATGTTTTCTAGTCCTAAATTTTGAAAAACTATGAGTTTCCTTTCGAAAAAAATTCTAAGAGTTCATTTTTTAGAATTCGTGTAGTTTTTTCAGATTTTTGTTGGTGACGTTTTTGAAAAATTTGTTATTTTAATTATTTGTGTAAATGTTGAAAAATGTACAAGAAATTCTAACAAAATGATCTACTGCATTCACTGATGAATTCTAAGCATTTTTGTTGTCTGCAATTTTGTTTTCCAACAAAACAAAAAACTCATAGGTTATACATTTTAAATTTAAATTAAGTATATATATATTTCTTGAAAATTAATCAACCTTTGGATAAACTTTCTCCAGTACATTCATCGATGTTATCTAAGAACTTTTAATTCTTTTCGACTTCAAATCCAATTTTTCAAAATCATGAATCCCTTTCTATCCAATTTGATTGAATTGACTTGGATTGAATTAAATTAATTTGTTTCAATTTTTATGGTTTAGAGTTTCATTTGACCTTGAGATTCAATTAATCAAAATGTTGAATAATTTTCTATCCAATGGTATAGAATTTAATCGAATTGAAGTGAATCGAATTGAATTGAATTGAATGGAATTGAATTTTTTCGTTTTAATTAAAAAGCTAAGTTTTATTTTAACATGCAAATCCAAAATTGATCAAAGAGGTGAATACTTTCCTATACAATGATAAAGAATTGAATTTTTTGAACTGAACGGACTTGAATTGAATTAAATTTATCCTTTTCAATTAAAAATAGTTTACAGTTTTATTCGAATTGAATCAAATTGAATCAAATTGAATTGATTTGAATTAAATTGAATTGAATTGTATGGAATCGAATCGAATCGACTCGAGATGAGCCCCATTGAATAGCACCGAGTTGAATCGAATTGAATTAATTTGAATCGATTTGAATTGAATTGAATTCAGTTTATTCTTTTGATTCAAAAGTGTAATTTGTAATAAATAATCGAATTGATTCGTTAATCTACAAAAAAAGAATATAAAACAAATTTGTTCAATTTCATCTTTAGGATTTTACGAATCAATTCGATAATAGTGCGATTTTTTTCAATTCGGTAGAAAAAGGATTAAACAAGGTAAATAAATGCATCCCTATCCTTGTCAATCTTTTTTTATTGGTTTTTCATTAAATTCAATTTATTAAAGATTCTAATGATTCGAATATTTTAATATAATTTCAATTCCTGTCTAGAATAAATTATTGCTCCGTTTAGTTACGAATCCGTTTCAATCCTGATATGTAAACATATATGAAAAGTCTATATATATATATATGTCCCTTCAATAGTAATTATCACATCTACATAAAATCACATTTATTGTTTGGATTAATAAGAATTGAACATTGAAATTCTTTTGAATTCATTTGAATCGATATGAATCAATTTTCGTTCGTTTCACAACAATTTTTTTTTTCACCATAAAATTAAGATTCCAGCATATTACATCAATCATTATCATTAAAAGGCTATGTCTGATATTAATGAATGAATGCAACATTGATTCTCGAAACTTAATTGCCAAAACCAATAACTTTAATGATTTTTACAACATTTTCGTCAGTGTTCCGAGAAGCCACCACTCTCGCTCTTGTGATTTCCGTTAGTGCCGGTGGGAGAACCACAGATTATAAGGCTCGCAAATAAGAAAGTATAGTAAAAGCATATCAACTTGCCGAAGGTCTTTTCTTTGATGCTATTTTTCGCGCCGGTCAGCAACGTATATATATGCATGTGTCTGTGTGTGAATATATAAAAAAAAACAATAATAAATATATATATATGTATATAACTATATTTATTTATGTGTGTGTGTGTATGCACAACGCACTCGCGGCACACGAAAAAAGATTGAAAAGTATTTAGAATTTCAATTCTTCTCGAGTCCGTTTTACGATCCTATATTATATAGAGAAAAGAATCGGACGGTCCGAGAAAGGCTTACGGCGAACTCGGGTCTGCTCGGGTCTTTTATTGCAAGCGTTTCAAACGGTCAGCAGTTTAAATTTTTGTTTAAATTCGATGCCTCTATATATATATTTGTGTACATATATATAACCTGCGGAACGGATCATTGCAACAATCAAAATAATAGAGCCACCCGTGGCAGTTTTCGAAAAACTGTCAGTTTTGAAAGATGATTCGTTCGAAAAATTTTGATAAATTGAGAAAAAGAAAAAAAAATTTTTTTTTATTCTCTAACTCCGGGGCAATATATTTTTCAATTACGAAAATTTCTTTAAATCCATAGAAACGTATTATTTCATTCATTTTCGTGCTGACGAATTTCAATTGTATACATAATTAATATGTTTGTGTGTAAACGTATTATACATATAATATATATACAATTTATTATATATATAAAATAACAGTCGAATAATTTATATATAATTTTTAATATATGCACATATAAATAAACGCACTTATTATATATATACAAAATTATAATAAATAATATTCTTTTTAGATGTTATATTTTTATAAATATTTATTACAGTTCTTATTGTAGTTCTTATTGTACTTAATTATTTATTATTAAGTACAATAAGCTTTAATTTATGAAACTTAATTATTTTAGGGGACTAATAATCCAAGTATATTAAAAAAAAAATCACATAAATATACGGACCAAATTAAATAAATAAAAACAGTATAATGACGTTTCGACCTTAATGTAGGTATAAAATATATGTATGAATAAATAACAAAAAAAAAATGTATAAAATATCGTTTTGCTATAGTATATAATAAAACTTTAATTGAAAACATTTATTGATTAATGGAAAATAATTAACATTATTTACGTTAAACTGGGTTACCCTGTATAAAATAAGTGCCAAAATAAATAACCCATTAAAAACTAACTATCAATAGATTAGTTTTTATAAATATATCTATTTTCCATTTTTTTTCATTCATTCGTTTCATTCATATTTCTATATCCAATAAAATAAAACAAGCAAAAATTCGTTTCGATTTTCTTACAAATTACACAATTGTCCTCAGTATACTATATGTAAAATGTACTATACATGAATGAAAATGTCCCCAAACGACACTTTAGACATATATATATACATAATTATTTCATTATGTTATCCATAATGAATAACTAACATTATATTATTATAATAATGAGAATAATGAATAAAATTGTAAAAACTTAATTATTTTAGGGGACAAAAAATCCAAGTATATTTTTGTGATTTTTCTTTTAAATATATTTGGATTGTTTGTCCCCTAAAATAATTTGTAGTCAAATTATTTATTTTTAATCATATATATTTAATACATTATATATGATATATTGAAACATATAATATATATTTTCATTATTTTCATTCCATAAATATATATATATATATGTGTGTGTGTATAATGGAAATAATTTATATATAATATATGAAAATAACGAATTAAATTCCAAAAACTTAATTATTTTATGGGACAATGAATCCAAGTATATTTATGTGATTTACTCAGATATCGATTATGAATATATCGATTTTATAAATTAAAAACTAGATCACAATTGTCACTCGAACATAATTAATAATCATTAATAACAAAAATTAAGGCACGCGCCTTTCGTCTGATACAATTTGAAAGCTGGTTTGCCATATGGATCACGGGTGTTAAGACGGTCAGTAATTGTGAAATAATAAATGGTTAAATACAATTTAATTTCTATAAGATGACTCTCTTCGTTTCAATAAGATGCATAGAAAAGTTTCCCCACATTCAAACAGGTGTCATATATACGCATGCGTTTATAATATGTCTTTTGGGTTTTTTTTTTTTGTTTTTTCGAAATTCACCTGCTTTGACATATTGGTCAGCGATCGCTTATGCACATAAGGAAAAGATATGCTATATGTATATTTCAAAAAATTTGGTCAAGATGAAGACTGTAATGATACAACGGTCACTTATATCAGGCTTGTAAGAAGACGACGCTTGCAAATTGTGGTTATTTTTATGGATATTAAAAAAACTTGGATAAGTGTTTGATTGATAGAGAATGATAATTGATAATAAAATTAATACAATGACAGTTGAAAATTAAATGAATAAGGAAAATTGAAAATCAAATAAATAAGGAAAGTTAAGAAGCAAATAAATCATAAAAGTTATAAAAATACAATAAAATAAAGTGAAATGAAACGTAATAAAGTGAACTTTATGAACACTTCATCAATCACAGATCGCAATGGTATTGCAAATCTTTTTAATAGTCGTTAGTTCTGTCTATTCCATAATTTGAGAAAAATGCATTTTTTTGTCTTCTTCCTCGAGGGCAATACATTTTTCAACTACGAAAATTTCTTAAAATGCATAGAAAAATTTAATTCATTTTCGTGTTGGCGAATTCAAATTGTATACATAATTAATGATTTAATTGTAGAATTTTAATTATTACTAGTTATAAATTTATGCATGAAAATAAATAATTAAAAAATAAAAAAAAATTAATTTCATTAATTTCATTCATTTCATTCATTTCATTCATTTCATTCATTTCATTCATTTCGTTCATTTCGTTCATTTCGTTCATTTCGTTCATTTCGTTCATTTCGTTCATTTCATTCATTTCGTTCATTTCCTTCATTTCATTCATTTCATTCATTTCACTCATTTTGTTCATTTTATTTATTTTCTTTATTTAATATATTTTATTTATATTATTTATTCATTTCACGAGGACCATTACAGAACACCGAATAAAAATTTTGTACACACCACAGACACTGGTACACATATACCTGAACCTGAAGAAGCAAGGATCTAAAACTCAACCGAAACCTAAAATAAATACATCCAAGTAGTATAAGGAAGTTTACTTAAGACGTTACACCGTTTTGAATGTAAATAGAAAGAGAGAAAAGACAATTAAAGAACACAATTCGAAGAAATTATTTCACAAAGATAAGGATAACGATCGATAGACCCATTCACATGTCGATGTATTAAAAATATCTAGTATAGATGGAATAATGAGCTACTCTTTAGCCTCTTTAGGCTCGGTCGATAACGTCAATTCCTAACCTAAAATATTCAAATTTGAATTAGATATATTTTCAAGTCCTAACAATTTTTTAGGGTGTTTTTACGGGGTTTTTATGAGTGTACGTAAAAATTCAGCGAAATCAATTTTGACTTGCGGGGTGTGCGATATCATCTCTAAATTATTCTTGGAGTGAAAATGAGCTCCATAAAGAGTGACAATTGAGCTACTCTTGTAAAGGAGTGAATTTTCATTCTTTAAGAGTGACATTTCACTCTTTTTCGAGTTTAAATTCTCCAACTGCCCAATGTAGAGTGAAATTTCACTCCAAAAAGTGTGAAATATCACTCTTAAAGAGTGAAAATTCACTCTTTCGAAGAGTAGCTCAATGTTCACTCTTGAAGAGTGAAATTTCACTATATGAAATTTAGAGAGTCTGCTTTTCAATATCGATGTTTTTGATATACATATGAATGCATATCAATAATATCGAAATATCAAAATATCGATAATATAGAATTATTAAAATATCGATAATATCGGATTATTAAAATATCGATAAAATGTTGAAATATCAAAATATATAATAATATCAAATTATTAAATATATTTCAATTCACCTGTTCTTATGCAGATAAACAGGAAATCCAAATACGATATCAATTATATATCATCATATTGACAATATTATTGCCATATATGATAGAAAAAATACAGATGATATCAGAATATCGTAAAATCGATAATATGAGAATATCGAAATATTGATAATATCAAAATATCGATAAAACTCCCACACGGAAGGAAATATTGCAACAATATTGCAGTAATATTGCAATATTGCGGTAATATTACCGAGATATATTCCAGTAATATTGCAGTAACATCGCATCAATACTAAATGTCCGCGATAATTCCATCGCAGCAATATTTCAAAACAAAATTCCTACAATATTACAGGAAGATTGCTGCAATATATCCGTAATATTGCAATAATATTGCAGTTATATCGCAGCAATATTATATCTCCGCGAAAATCCAGCCCAGCAATATGTCAAAACAATATTCCCACAATATTACAGGAAGATTGCTGCAATACATCCGTAATATTGCAGTAATATTGCAGCATATTGCAATATTTCCTTCCGTGTGGGCTATTTATATTATATCAACGTTTTCGAAAGTTGATAATATCGAATATAGATATCGAAGATCGATACAATTATCGATATATCGATATTTTTTGAATTCGCAAGAATAAAAATGCAAATCGTAAAAGAATAATTTCAAATTATTTCTTCCGAATTTAGCCCAATTATGAACCGATTTGAAAATAAATCTATAATTTTAATTTGATTTGAATATTTCACTGGCATTAATTCAGTTTTTCATTCCCTCTATTAAAATCCATTGAATATTTCACAAATCGATATAACTTATTCATGTCATATTGATGACATTTTATTTGCCGCACTCTCTTATTCTTTATCGATTTGCACCTCCCTGTAAACGGAAACGTATTGGGAATTAAAAATACGAATTCAAACGAATTAAAATGAATTAAAACGACTGAAAATGAATTCACTTAACGCGAACATGAATTCATTTCAATTCGTATTTTTAATTTTCAATACGTTTTCGTTTACTGGGAAATATATATAGGTAAACAATAGCGGATATTTTTCGTACTGCTGCCATCCGTCGAATATCTTAGATACATCTATGAAACGTATCAACTGTAGGTAATTGCATCGAAGTTATACTGAAATAATTGACAACGAATGGATAAAGTCATTCCCTGCCTTACTTGCTACGGAATAGATATATTTATTAGACGGACAAGAGAGCAGCTCGCTTCGCTCGCTACATAGCCAGCGTTTGATTTTCATTATCATATCATTACAGTTGTCCTGTATTTGTTTTATGACTGGTATAATGAGAAGTAAAAAATTCATCGACCTTCCGGTCGGAATTGTATAATAAATCTCCTGCGCAAATTTAAATGGATTTATACTAAAACTTGCAGTAAAACTTTTACTAACTTTCAGAAGAACTTGGAACTATATGTATATCCAGGCATACGTTGAAGAAGTTTACGAAAATTGTTTTATAATTAGAAATCAAAAAGACAATCGACCTTAACGACTATTTTCGTGCTGATGGTCAAGCGCCTAATTATACGGCTGCGGGACAATTGATCCAAATTAGAAACCAACTATATCGTCATTAGTAATTATACATTAATAATTATAAAGGTGGAAAAGTCGACTTCTGTATATGAAGTTCGTTAAAGTTTAGTCTTAAAGCGTTCTGCTTGCTTTGCATGAATTACAATTATAAAATGGAGAGACGCATCAATTAATTGAAATAATTTGTCTCTATATACTTTTGATTTTGAAATGAAATTTAATTATAACTCGTACGAATTAAAGTGAATTTAATATCTTTTTAATTGACATAGTTTCGAAAATTTTATCAGCATTTGAGTATCTTTTAAAAAATTTTAATTGCCGAGGATTTCCTATCGGAGAATTTAAACGTATTCTTCTGAATTTGACTAGAAATGAAAAGTTTTCTTTTATCGTTAAATAATAGAATTTAAAGGCCGATATTCTGGTAAACAAAAAAGATTTAAAATGATTAAAAGTAATTAAAAGTGATTGAAAACCATATATAATGGATTCATTTCATTATAATTTTTGTTGATCGGTAAAAAATAGAATTGCAAGGTCGACGCTCTGATTAAAAAGGATTAAAAAGGATTAAAATCGATTTAAACGAATAATTATAAAGCATTAAAAAGAATAGAAAATGGATTCATTTTCATCGTAACGTATACTTCTGAATTATTTATTTATAATGCAATTTCTTAACTGCCGTAGGTATCGAAGATGAATTTAAATTGATTTATAATTTAATCCAATTCAATACGTTTCTATGCATCTGAATTCTACGCTTGTCCTTCAATGTTAAAGATTTACCATTTGTTTTTATTTAAACGCATTTAAATGTTCTGTCTACATTTTCGAAAGTTAATAATTTCCCGCTTTTGAATTAAAACCTTTTCAAAGTGATTGATTTGTATTCTCTATATTTTATAAATGTACAGATTTCAGTTTTGAAGACGAATACTTCTTAATGCTTCCTTATCGTTTTAAATGCTCTTTTGACTATATTTGATTAGTTTTTAGAATGTTTTGATCGGTAAAAACAAATAGGATTGAAGAGTCGATACTCGGATTAAAAACGATTACAATATTTTAAAAAGAATTAAAAAGAATAGAAAATTGATTCATTTTCATCATAGCGAATACGTTCGAATCATAATTAATGTAGTTTTTTTAACTACCCTAGACATCGAAGATGGATTTAAATTGATTGATTAAAATTTAATCCATTTCAATCTCAGTTTCTATGCATCTGAATTCCACATTCGTCTTACAATTTTGAAGATTTGCTATTTGTTTTTATTTATACACATTTGAATGTATTTTCTACATTCTTCCGAGTTTTTATAATTTCTTATTTTTCAATTAAATTATTTTCAAAATTATTGAATTTTCGTGTATTCAAGGCCTAATACTTTGTATTCATAAAATTGTATTACAATGTATTTATACTTCAGATAAATTATTTTTATATTTGGAAACTTTCGAAATGGCTAAAATGCGGATTTTAATCCTTCAGAACGCAAAATGAATTCATTTTTAATCGTTTTAATCGATTGCTGGAATACTCTTGTAAAAAAAAGATTAAATAGGATTAAAACGAATTAAAAATTAAAAAAAAAATACATAATGGATTCATTTTCATTATAACTTTTATTGATCGGTTAAAAAATTGTGATGAAAGGTCGATGCTCGTATTTAAAAAGATTAAAACTGATTAAAACGGATTATAAAGAATAGATAATGTATTGATTTTCATCACAACTTGTTTTAATCGGTAAAAAAATAGAGCTGAAAGTTCGATGCTCGATTAAAGATAATAGACAATGGATTCATATTCATCATAACGAATTCTGCCAAATCTTAATTAATCGAATTTTTATACCGTCTTAGACATCGAAAATGGACTTGAATCGATTTAGAATTTAATCAATTTCAATTAGTTTTTATGCATTTGAATGCTATATTAGTCTTTCAATTTTAAGAATTTATAATTTGTTTGTATTTTAAAGTATTGTTTACATTATTCAAGGCCTGATATTTCGTGTTTATAAAATTGTATTGAAATGCATTCGTGAAAAATTTCGACAGGAATTCATTTTTATTCATTCCGATTCATTTTCTTATGCTGAGAATCGTAAAACGCGTATTCATTAACGTTGCTTTTTATTCGTTTTCGTTTGTCGGGAGCGGAAGTCATCAAGACCGTTTTTTTCCTCGATCGAAAAGTGATTATCGAAATTCACGGTATTTAAGTTTTCCTCGTCGACGATAAATAATAGATTTTCATATCTATCAGCGATAAGTTTCATTTTCGCGATTCATTCTTTTGTGTCATCCATAAAAACATTTATCATTTATAATTTACAACGTAGTATATATATAACATTATCACTTTATGCATGACAGGCATAAAACTGACGTACTGATGTAAACATACAATTGCACCTCGAGTGCTCGTCAAATATAACCGAAAGACATCAATCGAATTCGTATTTACACTTTTCAATACGTCTGAATTAAAAAAAAAACGATTCTTTTACGTAATTAATTAAATTGGATTAAAAAAATGAATTGAAATGAAACCGACTTTCAAAAGTCGATGTTTGCAAAATTCTTCGATAGCAATTCACACAATGAAACGAAACCGGTCGAATAATGTTTATATTATTCGAGTAACGCACGAACGTATAACGAGACACAAATAAAAACACGTTTTCGAAATGTATCGGTGCTTTTGTTTTCGATTAGAAACGCTCACTTTGAATAATCCGTATAAAGCAACGAATTCAATCTCGAATGTCTACCACGTTTGGGTACTACTATACCAATCGGCATTTATCTCCGCGACGATAATCTCGTATATGATCAACGATAATGTAATTCCCAGTGTGTCAAATATAAACAATTGTTTTCGATCGGCGCCCAATGTGTCGCGACAAAACCGAGCTCTGATGTAATTGAGCGAATCTATTTCTTTTTTTTCCTCTCTCACCTCGACCTTTATCGCGATGGAATCCGATGACTGAATAACGTCTATTGAATAAAAGGGGTCAATCTCAAACGGCAATCCTTGAACTCGCCGAGAATAATTGAAACGTACGTTCACGCGCGTCAAATTCTCCGCACACGTGTCGATGAGCCATAAAATACTATGCGTGTAACGAGTATATTGCCCGGGGAAATCGGTAAATAATAACGCCGTTCCTTAATTGCTCGTAACGTATAATTTAATAACATGACGTATATATATTTTTATACCTTTTCCTCCTTCGCGCATTTTCCCCATAGACTCTGGATCAGCATTATATACATATATAATTACTACAACTATAAACCATACTTTAAACCCGTATCCCTGATGCACAAATTTGCAATTGAAGGATCTCTTTCGATTTAAAATATAATAAATCACCCGATATATCCTTATTTGTAACCCTGATGTGATTCGTTTTAGGCAAATTACATGTTTCGCAGTTGATAGGAGATAAACAATCGACGGGCAAACTCGTACGTGTTGTGAATGATTCATCGGCGTATATTGCACTTTCGTCAATGTACCAGTATGGCCCTCGAGGTCATCTCCGAGGATTTCTCCATTGTCAGTTTGGGTATGCCCAAATCGTTGAAGACGTCCACGGCGTCCGCGACGAATCTGTCAACCATCGCAGCCGTGTGCTTGGGCGTCGGGGCTAATCGCAGCCTCTCTTCGCCCTTGGCCACCGTCGGATAATTGATCGCCTGCACGTAGTGACCTTTCATCTGGATCAACCTGTCCGCTATTTGAGTGCAGAGCTGCGGATCACCTATCTGAAAAGCGTCAATGGGAATGTTTACGATTTCACCTTCAACTCCATTTTAAACGTCGAAGCGACGTTTCGAGACGTACAACGATACTCACTTTTATGGGAATGATGTGCGAAGGCGCATCGATCACGGGAAGCCCGACTTCTTTGAGGCTCGTCTTCATGTACTGAACGGACTTTTGATGGGCCGCCCTTAAAGAGCGACCTTCGTCAGAGGCGAGAACGTCGACGGACGCCAAAGCGCCGTACAAGACGGTCGGCGGTAGTGACGTGGTGAAAATGAAACCGGAAGCGTAACTCCTCACCATGTCGATTAAGCGCGCCGAAGCTACGATGTATCCGCCTACGTTCCCGAAGGCCTTACCCAACGTCCCGGAGATGATGTCCATTTTGTGGAGAACCCAGTCGCGTTCGCCAATGCCCGCGCCTGAAAATCCGTAGAGGCCGACCGCGTGAACCTCGTCGACGAAGGTCAAAGCGCCGTACTTGTGCGCCACGTCGCACAGCTCCTCCAACGGCGAAATGTCGCCGGTCATCGAATGTACGGTTTCGAAGGCGACGATCTTCGGCACCCCTTTGTCGACCGCGGACAGCATCTCCTCCAGGTGCGCGACGTCGTTGTGCCTGAATATGTGCTTAGGCACGCCGCTGTTCCGAATCCCTTGGATCATCGAGGCGTGATTGCCGGCATCCGAGAAAATGTGACAACCCGGCAGGCTCTTCGCCAAGGTGAAGAGCGTCGAGTCGTTCGCCACGTAGCACGAGGTGAATATCAGGCCGGCCTCCTTTTGGTGGAGCAGCGCGAGGCGTTTCTCCAGCATCTCGTGGCCAAGTGAGTTGCCGGAGATGTTCCTCGTGCCACCGGCACCGGCGCCAAATTTGTCGAGGGCCTCGCGTACCGCTCCGGTCACCACTGGATGACGGGACATGCCGAGGTAATCGTTTGAACACCATACGGTGATTGGCTTTTCTCCCCATGAGTATTCCATCGCCGATGGAAATTCATTGGCTAGTCGATTAACTTTCTTAAATACCCTACGAACAATGGATCGTCATAAACATTTCCCAACCGCCCTTGTCCTACTGGTCCCAAAAGAAATTTTGAATTGGCGAATGTTTACCTATAGGAATGATCCTGTTTCTTTCGCATGATTTGCTCGTGGAAGAAGTCGTCGTAAGGAAAGCTGCCTTCATCCATGGAATTTCCCAAGTCGATCATGTTACCCTTGACCGCGGAGTTCGCTTCTTTAACGGCTTTCTGCTCTTTCGACAAAAACGGGCACTTGTTGCCGAAGGGCTCGGGCACTGTCGGTGGTGGGGGCGCATCCGAAGAGGTGCTCGAAAGTCTTGACATCACTGGGCAGTGTTGGCGGTAGTTGGTAATTACGGAAGCACCGTAATTACGAACGTAGTTCGATGACAAGCGTGCCAGGAAAGGGCAAGGCATGATCCTGAAAGTACGAGCAAAGTTATTGTACATCGTGACGAGAGGCGAACGCTTCCTTTCCCCCCGAAATCGTCGCGATCGAGTCCAACGGCAACTAACTAACTTTCCCAAGTTCGCGATCCTATTTCCCGATGCATTATTTTACATGCCATTATG
Source organism: Trichopria nigra (assembly GCA_030522945.1). Classification (NCBI taxonomy): domain Eukaryota; kingdom Metazoa; phylum Arthropoda; class Insecta; order Hymenoptera; family Diapriidae; genus Trichopria; species Trichopria nigra. The sequence goes on from JAPYZR010002120.1 coordinate 17,394, forward strand.
CACTTTGAAGAATGCCAAACACTTACGTAACATCCTTGATTATGGTATTTCAAATAAAGTTTAATATTTTGGCCGGAAACCCTGACGCGTCCCAACATTTTCATGACGTATTTACCATGGACATTCAACATGTTAATCGCTTTACTTCTTTACAATGAACGTGGACAATTGTGTCGATCAAATTACATTCCAAAAATAAATTACGTGACGTTCGTTTTTTGTTAATTATTCTTTTGGTCCACATAGATTATTTACTTTCTATCTGTCGAGCGAACAGTGTCAAAATTGTCGTAAATTAGGTTCGTATATTAATAGTTCTGGCTTATGTCACGTTTTAACCTTCATTGTATTACCGACGAGTTTTTTTTTTTTTTAACGACATTGTCGTTCGTGATAGCAATAACTAAGTCAACAGTAATTAAATAATAAAACTATTAACTACGCGATGGGCAATCGATCGTTTGATAAGATTATCGAGACTTTAATAAAAATGTAGTTTTGAAAAAAAAAACTTGTCCAGTTGAACGTAAATGGTGATTTCAAAAATTCAGTACCGCTTTTTTGACCAATCAAATTCAACCGGCATATATATGTAAGAAATCAAAACTCGTTCAACGCGACAAGTTTCTATTCGTTTCTCAGATGTCATTCGTCGCAGCTTTATGCAAGAATAACAATAAAGGATTCATTAAATATTAAAAAGTGCCAGTGAACCGACAGTTTCTTCCGCGATTTAAACAAAACGGAACGTATTTAAATATCACTTTTGTATTCGCGATTCTTTTAAAAAGTTACCAATACCTCTTTAAGATCTTACACGTTCGTTCTTGCACAATTGCATAATTTGGTGAACGAATACGTACACTGACAGTGCAATGTGCTAAATAGGCAGTCCATGGCCTGAAAAGCAGACTCGAGGAAAGAGAAAGTCCCTTTCGTTTTCAAAGGTTACACGGAGCAAAGATAACCGTCGGATGGTGGAAATCTGAGATGTAGACAATGCAAGATTTGGGCGTACCTTTTCTTATTTTAATCAGAATTTCTAATATGACTTTGCAGATCGATGATTGTTTTGCGAGCGCGAACGAACTCTGGCGTGTCACGGATGGTGCGAGACTAGAATCACGGATGAGTCGGGAGATTGAGCTTCTTTATGGAAAAGTGAATTCACGAAAAATGCCCTGATAAACGCGCCCTCTCGGCGCGTCAACCGACCATTAACGTGGCGATTGTAGAAAGTCGCGGTCCGATGGATAAAACAAGAACATTGTCGATGCCTACTGTACCGACGTAGCGTAATTAACTTACTTATAGTCGGTATGTCGATATGGTCGATATCTATCATATACGCGCAGATGATAACAGTACAAAATAAACGTTGATGACTTTAATTCCTTGATGGTAAATAAGGATTCATTAATTATTAGTAATTGGAAGTTTAAATCGATATTTTGAAGACTTGGATGCTCCCCTCGAAAATGTTAAATCAATTATGAATCGAAACGTGATTAATCAACTGTCCAACCTTCATTCAATTATCTAGGTATTATATATGTATACGTAAGTAAATTAAGAAAGGCTATGACTATATACTTCGCAGGAGTATAGTGCATTGTGCGTCTATACAGACGTGAACTATATGTATATGTTATCATCTGTCACTCGTTCAGTGTCTACTAGTATTCGCGTGCCCTCTTTTCATGAATGAGAATAAAGTGTTTATTTCACGACATTTTTTTTAACGATAAACGAGTGGTTATCTGTTTTGGCTGATCTTAGATCTGATTAGATTTTTGTGATATTGTATTGGATAATATTATATGAGTAGAGTTTTTTTATTTATTATTTATTTATCAAAAAAAAAAAGTACGAAAGTCATCGAATAATAAGAAATCGTAATGTCTATTTTCCTCTTAAAGTCAACTTTTCACTGGACTTAATAATTAAGAAATTATCGGCCTGAATATCGCGAAAGTTCAATCGTCTAACTTGTACAAATTGCTGCTCGCTTTCACTTTTAAATTTGCACGCCACCTAGCGGATAGTTTGAACTCTCTCACAACGTACAAGAAATAATTTCCAAGAAACCTCAGCAACCGGCACCAAATGTCTGTTACGTTTTCGAAACGTTTCAGAAACGTTACCGTATAAAGCAGTCGGTATCAGTATATAGTGACGTGATGAAAATGAAACCGGAAGCGTAACTTCTGACCCTGTCGATTAAACTTGCAGAAGCAACAATGTACCCTCCGACATTTTCAAAGGGCTTTTCTAACGTCCATAATTGTAACTTTTTGTAATGTAAATATATATATATATATTGCGAAGCAACGGGGAATCCCCTATACTATCTTCGCCCCCGAAGGGGGCGCGTGGGGGGGGGGTGCGTGGGCCCCCCCCCCCCCCCCGCTTAAAACTAGTAACCTAACTGTCACAACATGCCTAAACAAGGTTTTTTATTCCGCATCGTGTAACACCACAATCCCCAAACTAGACCAAAGATATAGGAAAATTTCGGGGACCGTCCCCAAAGTAGACACAGCGTCCTCAAAATGTACCAAAGATAAAATATATGTCCCCGATGTGATTTTTTGGTGAATAAAATATGCTCATAATAATACTTCAGCATTATGCATAATATTTTTGCAATATTGCGTCAATATTTCAATATGACATAATATTCAATATGCAATATTGCACCAAAATTTTACTGCGATATATCATAAAGTAATATTGCGACAATGTTGCTTCGTTATATATACCGCAGCATAATATTTTTGCAATATTGCATCAATATTTCATTACGATATGACATAATGCAATATTTTAGCAATACTGCGGTAACATTGTTTCGTGACGTATCATAGTAAAATATATCTGCAACATTGCACCAAAATTTTACTGCGATATATCATAAAATAATATTTCAGCAATATTGCGGCAATATTGCTTTTGTAATATATCGCGGCATAATATTTCTTCAGAATTGCACAATATATTTCATTACGATATATCATAATGTAATATTTTAGCAATATTGCGGTAATATTGCTTCGTTAAATACCGCCAGCATAATACTTTTGCAATATTGCATCAACATATTGTTCCGATATATCATAATGCAATATTTCAGCAATAATACTGCGGCAATATTACTTCGTGATATATCGCCGAAATATATTGCAATATTGCAGTATTGCCGGAATATTGCTGCAATATGTCCTGCCGTACAGGTATGAAAATAACGTGAAAGAAATCGCATGTGCCATTTTTTTTTTTTTTTTTTTCTTATAAGTTGGATCAGTACTTCGTCTCCCATTAAACTTCTAATCGGTCGATCAAAAAACACCAAAGACCGTTCGATTCGGTATTTTTGTCCGAGTATAGCTTCAATTTTCATTTTTGATAATATGTAGTTTGAAGTTAGATTCAATATGTTTTTTTTTTCTAAAAGTTGAATCAGTATTTCTTCTCCTATTTCTACACCCTATATTCCAAAATCTAATTTTCTGCACTGAGATCTCATTTGAGATTTATCTTGTTAACCGAGATGATATATATCAGTCCCTTGACTGCGGTAAGAAAGAAGAAAAGACAGAAAACAAATCGAATCGGTATACACAGCACTCCATAGCTTTTACTCTATTGGTCGATTCATGTTAGGTACATGGCTAAAGCTCGTTTCTCATTGGTTAACGGCTATAACTTGGCTTGGATGCCCTATTAGCCGATCTCTTCCACTCGCACGCGATATATTCGCAATTCTTTTTCACAATACATATTTGATTAATCCTTATAAATACATTCGCGTTTTCTTTTTCAACATTTCTTATTAAAGGTATACACTGGATAAACCCCAGTTATGTTCTCTGCACCGAGTACGCCAAGTATACACACGCTCATACAAGCAACTCGCGCATATGACATTTTCGTAAAAACTCGAGTTAACCTTAAAATTCACGGCTCGCACCTTCTCTCATATATAAGATTACAGACTACAGCTATTTCTTATAAAATGTATATAATTTTAATGCCTTATTATTCATCCATACATTTAATCGGGTATATTCACCGTCTTTTTTTTTTTTTAATTTTTTTTTTAATTTTTAATTTCTTTTAATTTATTTTTATGTTTTCTTTCCCAAATTTATGAAGATACCATAAGAATTTAATTTTATTATCATAATTGATACTTTATTCAAAATTTTACGCCTGATTTTATTTTTCTTTAGCCACCTCATATTGCAATTGACTCGAATTTAAGGAAACTCAACAAAAAAACTGAGTCAAAGTTATAATTATAAGATAAACAATCTTACATTTGATTTTCTCATAATGAAGACAATTTTTATCTTTCAGTTAATGACACCAAGAAGAGAAAAGAGTAACATATGTTTTATTTGTGTGCAGACAAAATGTATAAAAATAATGTCATAAAAGCTTTATAAGATGAAACTAGTATTCAAAAATGTTGATAAAGTGGGCGAAGGGTAAGAGAAACAAAATAAAGTTATAATGGATTTAAAAATTATAAATGACTGTCGTCTTCTTTTAGGAGTGTTTCTCTTATTCCGGAGAATACGGAGGACATGTGGCATGCATATAATTTAATTAGTGAGGGAGATTGTGTCAGTTGTTCAACAATAAGGTAAATTTTAAATTTGTTTATTGTATGTGTTATTATTTTAAATATTATCTTTTATTCTTATTAAAACTGTTTTGCATTGTAGAAAAGTACAAACGGAGACGGCAACTGGGAGTTCCAATAGCTACCGTGTACGAACAACCTTAAAGATACAAGTAGAAAACATTGATTTTGATACTCAGGCATGTGTGTTACGATTGAAGGGACGAAATATTGAAGAAAATAAATATGTCAAGGTATACTTTTATTATAAGACAGTCACACTAATTTTATGAACATTAAACAACAAACATAAATGTTATTTTTCTTAGACTGGTGCTTATCACACTCTCGATGTTGAGCAGAACCGTAATTTTACTTTAACCAAACCAAAATGGGATTCAATTGCATTAGAACGTGTAGACATGGCATGCGATCCAACGCAAGTGAGTTATTATAAAGTGTCTTAGAAATGGTTTTAAAAATTCTTTTCAAATGATACGAGCAAATTGTATTTATAGAATGCCGATGTTGCAGCGGTTGTGATGCAAGAGGGTATCGCACATATCTGTTTAATTACTTCTAATATGACGATAGTACGTATGAAAATCGACCAAGTTATTCCAAGAAAAAGAAAAGGCAACGTTTCACGTCACGAAAAGGTATATGCTAGATACAAAAAAAAAAGTGTAACAAAAATCATTTTAATACTTTGAATAAATAATAAAATTTGTTTTTAGGGTCTAACTCGATTTTATGAAAGCGTTATGCAAGGCATTTTGAGGCACGTTAATTTTGAAATTGTAAAGTGCATTCTTATTGCCAGTCCAGGATTTGTTAAAGATCAATTTTTGGATTACATGATTCAACAAGCTGTCAAGTCTGACAATAAGATCATTCTCGACAACAAAAGTAAATTCATGGTTGTCCATGCAAGCTCAGGTTTTAAGCATTCATTACGAGGTGAGTAATAAAAGCTGATTTCATTGAACGCTTCTTAAAATAACATTCAATTTGTACTTTACAGAGGTTTTAGTGAATCCATCAGTAATATCACGAATTTGCGACACTAAAGCAGCTGGTGAAGTGAAAGCTTTAGAAGCATTTTATACAATGCTGCAAGTCGACTCGTCAAGAGCTTTCTATGGCAAAAAACACGTCGAGAAAGCCTCAGAAGGACAAGCGATAGAGACTTTACTAATATCTGACAAACTGTTTAGGTAAACGAATTCTCTCGTTCTTAATAAATAGAGGTAAATGCAATTATTATCTTTTGTGCAGATGTCAAGATGTAGCATTAAGAAAAGAGTATGTCAATCTCGTTGAAACCGTCAGAGAATCGGGCGGAGATGTAAAAATTTTTTCAAGCATGCACGTATCCGGCGAACGTAAGTGCCCACGTGGCTATAATTCGTCAATACATTGCTTATTAGTTTAAACAATATTACATAATTAATTGTGTTTTGATCACTTCTTGCGACAGAACTGGATCAGCTGACAGGTGTAGCGGCATTACTCCGTTTTCCAATGCCGGAACTAGAAGATGAGAGTGACGAGGCAGATTCGGAAAATGACGATTGATCGATGTAATATATTCACATAATTTCAATTGCGTTTTAGCAGCAAGATACAAGATTTAAATTTTAAAAACAATTATTATTGCAAGCAATACGGAGAGGAAATTTTTTATCATTAACGTTATCTGTTAGTTTATTACTACAATCAGATATTCTAACATTTATATATGCTTGTCTTGCTTTAATAGCAATTGGCTATTTATAATAAATTTAATATAAAACCAGCAAGGTATTTGTTCAGCACTAAATTAAATGTCTGGCATTCCGCTGATACGTTTATGTCAGGTGTACTGAAAATTGGATTGCCAGTTGTAAATAATTTCATGTTACATTGTAAAAATAATTAACGAATCGCGACGTATACATCGATAAATACTTTTTTAGCAATTCGTTATATTTTAAAAACGACAAAAGTGACACTCATAAGTAGAAAACGTAATAGAAAATGAAACACTATTTTCAACATTGAAATATTTTGATTTTGAAAGCAGTGAGGAAATGAAATATTTATTTTTCGGAAAGGGTACAAAGTTTACGATTATAGCGGATTTTGATTAAAATGACTTATTTTGTATGTCATTTTTTCCAAATATATCATTACTATTTTTTAAAAGTTTAAAAAATTTTTCCAAGGTGCAACATATGTAAATACTAAATGTTATCTGTGTTTGCTATGTAATTTGATTATTTCTGTATTCAATAAATATACCTCTCAATATTTACACAAATCGATATATTATATTCCTTTTTATCCGATAGCAGAAAAAGAATTTAAGTATATCAACAAATCGAATTCAACTGTTAAAATTTGAATTCTTTTTTAAGGAGGTACATAGTCGGGTGACCGTACACCTCAAAAATTTGTAGCGCATATGTAGTGTATATGGAAGAAAATTTTGTGAACGACTGTACATTTGATTCCGCTCCTCTCACGCACACATTCACGCTGTATTGCCTGTGCCGTCTGCGTATACACATGCCAGTAAATATCGGAGCAACGAAAACTTGGCAACGTTGTTTTTTATATCTTGCTGGAGAACAAAAATTCGTCCCGCTATGTCCTTTTACATGCGTCTATATGTTCAATGGTAATTGCCATAACCCCACATAACACATAACCCATAGACTTTAGGATAGTTTGACAGTTTGACATACGCAGATGTGATGGATAAGTCAATTTTTTCGGGGCAAACGAGAATGTCAAATGGACGATTTGTAAAAGATAAAGTAAAAATTAAAAGATTAAAAGCTCTAAAAGCAATGATGAAAAGTAGGGAAGAGAAAAAAGTTGTTCCAGCAAAAGTCAATACTGTGTGTGAGGGCAAAAGAATTATAGACATAAACGAGCTAGCAAATAATTTAGAATGCTCTAGTTGCCAAAAAGTATTAAGTTTAAAAAATATTACAAATGAGAAACACTTGGGACTTCATTCAACTCTATCAATAACATGCTCAAATTGCCTATTATCTAATGTTGTTCATACAGGGAAAATGATCAAAGTTGACAATAAAAGTTATTCGAATATAAATCTGAGTGCAGTGCTTGGTAAGAAGAACTTTGCCAAAATAATGTCTTTGTAACAAATCTTTTCCAACCGATAGTATAATATTATGTATTGTTTGTATCAAGTATATATGAAGAGAGGGACCTTTGTTGAGTTCAATATTCGCATTCAAGTTGAAGTCGAGTAATGAGAACATTGTACGAGAGTACTTCTAAGTTCCCTCTCTCCTATGTGTTGTATGTAATATTATAAGTACGAAGGGAGAAAAGTGGAATTTCATATCATCTCTGACTAAAACGCCATTATAGCCCCATATACAAAATAAAATTTTACAATCGATTGTGATATTATAGGAGCAGTTCATTCTGGTGCAGGCTGTGATAAATTGAATCAGATATTTGCTTGCCTCAATGTTCCAACTGTTTCAAAAGATTTATTCAAACGATATGAACAAGTGGTTTATGGTTCAAAGGCTGCCAAAGAAAGTTGCAAGAGAGCTGGTGGAGGAAGAAAGGATGCTAATAATAAATAATATTGAAAAAATCTGCAAAGAATTGTAAGATTACTTTTGATATTCCTCCCAGTAAATGAATATTGAGATTTAAAAAATAGGATAGCGAGAAGAATGCGAAGAAGCATTCAAAAGTATTTGTTTGTGTTTGAACGTGAATTCTATTCAATGCTTCCCCCCATTGTTCTCAATCCTCTATTTTTGAAACCTCAATACTTTTTATTTTCTGGGGCAGTAAACGAAAATGGATTTAAAGTGATTAAAGTGCCAAAAGAGAGGACTTGATACCAATAGAGAAATATTTTGAGATTGGCTGATATCATCTACATATAATCACATAATTTCTCTATAGCAGTACTTTTTTTGACAATTTAGTCCCGTTCAATTCATTTTAGTACTTGGGATTTGTAGTTTGTATTTTTATAATTTCAATCTTATCCACAATGTCAGGTAATGATGTAAAACTGGCAATGATTTATATATTTTATATTCGTATTTTTCTTGTATTTTGTAATATTGATATAAATATACAATAAAACATTGTGACTAGACTTTTTAATAAAAATACCGTACCATGAAAATAACTATTTCGTCGTAGTAGGATCCGCCTTACTTTGTAGAGGATTGGGAGCAGGATGGTAGTACATGATTGGGAAGAGGGGGTGGTATGTGAGCTGGTTTCATTTTACGCCTAGTTGGCGTAAAATTCAACTTTACGCCCGCAAAAGTGGGCGTATAGGCGTATACTTTACGCCTACTATTACGAATAGATTATTTGAAGAGACCAAGATCTGAAAACGTTGCATGATTCTGAACGTTCGAAGAAAGCCTTAATTCTGTCACCCATACCAAAGGTTGGATCGAAGTATTGAATTTGGTCATCCGAAGAAAAATGACACCCACTTTTTTCATGAAATGTCGATGTTTCAGACCATACTGAGTCCAAAAACGCAATAAAAAATTTTCCGGGATCTTGTACTTACGTACGTACGTTACTATACGCGGCATATATCACCCAAACGAAAATGGGTATCGCAAAAATGCGTTCGATGAAAAGATGTATTTTGGCTCAACTTAGAACTGATTAGATTTTGGGATATATCCATATATACTTATATTTATTGCATGCTGTTTAATTTTAGATTTCTGAAGAGGATCCGCACTTTGGGTCGAAACGTAAAGTTTAAAATTTTCATTTTTAATTTTTTCAACATTACAATCGCAGTCGTATAAAGTTTTTAACAATTTTTTATTAATTATAGGAACATTACAAAACCATGTCATAAGATTCGGTGTTAGTGCCGAATAAATTGGACAAGCATTCAAAGTTCGCGGAAAAGGATACCGCATATAATGCAATATTTTTTTTTTTTTTTTTAATTGACCGTTTACAAGTTGAGATATCCCTGATTTTCTAGAAAAAAATAAAAAAATCGGAATCTTGTTATAACGTATGCGTTGCTCACGAACGAATCAACAGAAACTCGCTCCGCTGCAAGTATATACTTTCCTTATTATTAAGCGGTATTTTATTGTCTCGGTAGAGTATAAGGTACTTTCGAATGTTATAACGTTGTTAGAAAATATTGTTGAATCGGATAATAATAACAGTAATAATAATTTCCATCCTCGCAAACGTTACCGGTAAATTCGTTGTTGACGTATGCGCCGTTGATCTCACATGGCTCCACTGAATTCGCAAACTCCGTCGCAGTTGGGAGTTGCTCGTTATACGTAAAATAAGTCCATGGTGATCTTTGTTCTACGTCGTAATTGCTCAGTATCGGAGATGCCAACACCGAATTTAAATTTAATTGCGACGTATAAAACGCCAGATTCATATCTGGCGAAGTGATTGCGCTAGTAGCGACATCTTCGTTGCACTGTATATAAAGTAGCTGATTCGTGCCGGATGCCACGAGATCGTTGCCCTGCGATCCAATCAAGTTGTTCGATCCATTTTCATTGCTTAGCCCCTCAAGCTGGTTGGCATCACGTTGATTTAGGTTCATTTCGGATGAAACAACTCCATTATTTCCATCATCTTCATTTCCCGACGTGTTCGGATTCACGTTGGATGAATCAACTGCCTCGTCGGATGCGTTTTCAACTGCATTTTCCGACGCACCAGGAGGATTCCTCCTGGATTCGTCCAGTTGTACCTTTTCTTTATCTGCGTCTAGTCCTAGCAAGTGTCTCGATGGCACGGCGTCGTGCTTCAATCTTGGCCTTTTGCTTCCTGGAATCCGATCCTTCTTGCAAAAGTGACGGTAACAGACGCAATATTGCTCCGTCAGTATCTCATTGTACGTTTTATTCTTGAGAAGGGAATTTTGCACGGCGTCCACCCAGCGGCGTCCGACGGAAATATCTCGCGGAAACCTGTGGAGAGAAATTTCTGGGCCTGACAGACATCCCCGCACCACGCATTTCGAATTGCCCGAGCTTGTACTGAAATTATAAAACGAACATAAAATGAATTCAGATTTTCAGAATATGTTGAGTTTTTCGTGCATCCCTATACGTTTAGGAAGGTTAGGACGGGTGGTCTGAAAGACTTGACCTCCACACGACCTCTGAGGATATTTTTGACCTTGGCTTAATAAAACGTATCCGAACCTGAAATTTCCCGCTCTTTTCATTTCTGAACTCGTAAATAAAGGTTTAAATTTGGAAAACACTACTTTGGCCTTGATTTATACCCAAGGTCGACCTCAAGGTCAAATTCAAGGTCACCACCCCACACAACACAATCCGTCACGTGATGACCTGAGGAGCTCCTGAGGAGGTCCAAATGTCCGTTTTTTTTACCTGAGGCGAGCTTCTCGGGACCTCATCAGGTCATCCCGGGACGGATTGTATTGTGTGGGACCATCAGATAGATCCCTCGAAACCATGCAAATTTTGCCTAAGTCATTTTTTCGTACAAGTGCATCCCTACGTTTTAAAAGGGTGGTACGGGTTGTCTGAAAGACCCGGAATATATATGCACGTTTTCGTAAAGCCATACATACAGCCGTATGCATTACGTATATACTAATAAGAAATTTTCATTTATCATAAAAACGGCAAAGAAGTAAAATTTCATTTATCGCTTGCAATAAATACTATAATTTTGTAGCGATCTTCACAGAGATATCGTGTATTTAAGCAATACTAATCGTCGATTCAAGAATCCACCTCCAGTGGAAACGGACCTTGATATCGTAATCGAGGATCTCGAAGTACAATGTACATATGTCGACATCCTTGAAATTGAACCACCACAAGTGTACAACAATGTACATATATATACACGACGTATACATGCGATTGTCACCACCGTTTTAACCCCGTATTTTTCACAACAACGAATTGTGAACATTTGCGCACAGTAATTTACAACATAAATTATAATCAAGGGTAGAATAATTTGTATCTAAAGGATCTAAAGTATAAATTACAATTCTTGATTTTTATTTCTACCTCCATCGAGTGAAATCTGTAGAGTAATATAATTATGTGTTTTAAAAGTCAGGAAATTTACAGTTTATAATTGTTAGAAGAACAAAAGGGAAAGTAATGCAGACTATAAAGTTGAGAAACACATTTATAATGGAACGAAACGAGTGGATATCTCAAAAAGCAATTTCGGATAATCTATGTATAATGTTGGAAACATCAAAATTAGTCGGATAAATGGATGTATAATTTGATACGCAATGGGTAGAGCAATAAATATTTTCAAGATGATACTGGCAATGTTTTTCGGGTATGCTCGTGATTTGTCCTATTTTATTAGTGGCCTATTAATCTTAGGTTACTGCTTGCATCCCGGAAGATTTGCTGCACATTATAGTCACATCCAAAGAAATGACATAAAATCAGAATTAGAACAAGCCTACTTCCCTAAAGAAAACGCATGTACAATTGACATTGGAAATAGGGGTTCTCGACTATTTTATCCCGATGAGAATCCTAAAGAAAATGCTGCCATCGTCGCACGTCGTCTTGACATATTACCTGGTGGTCAATGGAAGCCGAACTATTGTAATCCACTTTTCAGTGTAGCGATCATTCTTCCATATAGAAATCGCCCAGATCAACTTGCTGTCTTTATAAATTACATTCATCCATTTCTGCAGATGCAAAAACTCGATTATCGTATCTTTGTAATTGAACAAAGTCAGGAAAAAGCATTCAACAGGGCTAAGTTATTCAATATTGGCTTTGCAGAGGCTACTAAAATTAACGACTTCCATTGTTTTATCTTTCAAGATATTGATCTCATACCACAAAATGTAAATAATATTTATGCCTGTACAAAGATGCCAAGACACATGAGTTCAAGTGTGAACACATTTAGATATAATTTGCCATATAATGGTTTGTTTGGTGGAGCAATTTCACTGACACGCAAACAGTTTCAAAGAGTAAATGGATTCTCTAATGTATTTTATGGTTGGGGAGGAGAAGACGACGATTTTTACAGCAGATTACACAGTAAAGGTCTTCAGGTATGATTTACAAATTAAACTATATAATGTTATCAGGATAGTTAAGAGATTAATATGATAATAAAGTCTTATATAATTTTTTCTGCTATGCAGTTAAGCAGATATCAAATCGGCAGGTATGTCTGCTTTTTTTTCAACACACCGGAAAATTACTGAAATCGGCGGACTTACCTGCCGTTTTAATATCTGAGTAAATCTCCATTTGGTTAAATAAGTTCCTAAGTTTTGAAGTTGTAAAGTTCAAAATGAACTCGCACAGAGGTTGGAAATAAACAGGACATATTTTTCGGAGTTAACAAAATAATAAATTTGAAAAGACTTGTGGGAGGGTCCTCATTGATCTTTTACATAAGTGAAAAACTATAATAAGATAGATGTCTATAAACATGAAGTAAATACATAATTGAATAACAATATTCTTCGCAGGTAATACGATTTGGTCCTGATGTTGCTCAGTATTATATGTTAATGCACAAAAAGGAACCTCCGAGTACTGAACGATTCAACAATTTGGATACAGGTTCCAGAAGGTTTGATACTGACGGAATCGGAAATCTGGAATATACCGTCCAGAGCCACGAACTTAGGCCTCTTTATTCTTGGATTTTGGTCAATGTTTAACTCTAATTTAGTATAATAAGAATTCAGTCATAGAATAAGTTCAGCATTACGAAATGACACTGGTAATACAATTTCCCTCATTTTGATTCAGTCATTGGCAAGGAAACAAGTATTATATGGTATGAATGGCATATGTCAAAGATTTTATTTTTTATATATGAGCAACATTATCTTTACGAAAATAGCAATAAAACAGTGTGAAGTTTCTTTTATTGCTGCATGAACCGAAGGTTAGCATTATCATGTAAGATCCCACCGAAACTAGTCGTAAAGTGCTTTATGTTAAGCATGGGTTAATGTTTGAAGTTTTTAAACTTATTTATATAAAGTAACTGGAAAAACCTGTTACTATTGAACTAAATGGTGATTTGTAAAACGGTTGAATAAATAAAACGAAATGAATTTTGTGAGACAATAACACTAGAATTGGTACTGTGTACTGAGTTTTTTTAGTCTGCGTAGAAAGTATTTGCTTAATATTTTCATGCACAAATTTGTTTATTCATGACAAAGTATGACTTTTATTAAATTTACATCAAGTTTTATTGAAAGTTTCATCTGTTTACTAGTGCAGGAATCGATTTCTATAATAAAAGTTTAGCAAATGTATCTGTAAGATGGAAAAGTTTAAACAATTGTGGTGAAACAGATTACAATAATTTGGTAACTCTTTCCCAAGCGAATATTAAATGAATCGTAATGGCCATTGACTAAAAAGTGTTGATTTGTACACGATTCATAAATAAAAATCAAATAACTAACTTGATAAATTACTTGTAAAAGTATAACAAAATGCCATCTTTTTGATGCTAATTTCACAATTTTCGGTGACAACATCTTTGTAGCAAATATGTATTCTGTTTTAAATACACTTCATTTTCATCATATTTGTCAACGAACGTGCTATTACATTTTGAGCTTGATTATTTGAGAAATAAGTTGACTTTTGTAGAAATTCAAAGGGAAATAAAAATTTATACTCATCAGTTGCTTTTCATTGATATTTGACATTTTGACATTCTTGTGCAATTCTCAAATGTTAACATTTGAGATTTGAGAATCAATTGATTTATTATTTTACAATATTCATATTGCACGAAGTATTCGTATTATTTTAAACCAATTTGCAATATACTAGCCAAATACTAATGTTTACTGCCATAGGCAAAATTTTGTAGTTTTATATATTTTTGTAAATTTACAGTCTAACTCCGCTACAGTAACATGGTTGGTTCCTCGGCATCTCCTCAAAGTCCGATATAGTGTCACCTGTCAGGGAAACAAAGCTTCCCCATCTCTAAGGCTATGCCAGTGTAATCCAGTGACACTGTAGTGGAGTTCGACTGTTATTTATTTTACTAATATTATATTTTATTAAGGTGTACATTTTTATTATATAATTATATATTTTCTTCTATTAATTTATTTAATATGTTTTAAATTTATTATTACTAATACATTTTCTTGTTACTCTTATAGATTGTAAATCAAACATGATAAATGTAATATTTTCCATCTTATCTACCTTAAGACAGCACTGCCTATTTCAGATTTTATAAAATTTAAAAATTCTTTCTTCAAACGCAGCAGATAATTTTTTAACAGGTAATATGAATATAATGAATTGTAATAAATCATAGGTATACATACATTTCTGATGCATCGAGACCAGTGAGTGCCTCAGCTTCGTCAACTTTTTTTGCATATAATACCAGTTCCTGATAAGATGGTATTCCAGTTCGACTACAATAATGCAACAAATATTGGTCGTACAAAAGTATAAAAAAAATATTACATAATTAAACAAATATAATCATCTTTAAAAATGCAGTATGCTTTTACCTATCACAGTATAAGACAGAATAACTAACTGTTACTTATTAGGTATTTTGAACTTACTGTGGTTTCTTTACTTGTAGCTCATTAGAACATGCTACACTTTCTTTTGGTATATGCAGTAATTCTGTCGGTATTGCTCCTTTCTTCCGTCGTCGAATTACTTTAGACTGATTACTCGTCAATTTTTCTTCAATATACTCAGGTAAAAAATGCCGTTCGCACACAGCAGCTGAAAGTAAATCTTGTTATCGACATCGAAGACATTAAGACAAAAATTCAGGATATAATTAGCGCAAGTGTTCACCACGGCAGATTTTCAAACTTTCTTCGGTCCATCCGCATACTTTCAACCACTGCATACGAAGTTCGTGGTCTTTGGGGAATTTATACAAGGACGCCTTGGCACAGTCTCTTAAACTGGAGCCAGTTCGACTTTTGCAATTTTTTACACAACATACAGGCATATTGCTGACAACTGCGAAAAACAATCTGACTTCGCAATAAACAAATTGTTTCATACGTTTCCTTACAGCGGTTTGCTGAACGACAAAACGTAAATCAACCAAAGAGAATATTATGTATTTGCAGTTCTTGCAAAATTGTATACATTTTTAATACCTAAAAATTGCTTTTAAAGTTATATGTTTATAAAAGTTTATGCCACAGTGGGCATCAAACGATGCCGAAACTTGAACAAATACTCAACTACGATAACAAGCGAGAATAAAAATTAAACAACGCAATCAAAAGCCCGGCAATTTCGGACGTTACAAAACTGTAAAATCAAGCAAAATTATATTTATAATTGCAATTCGCACATAAGCAAAAAAAAGTGACAGACACGCGGTGCGCAGCCACATTGGATTTCGTTAGGAAAAGCTCGACGCTAATTGGCTTGGAGCATTGCCCCTCCGCTGTCTTCTACTATTGCGCATGCGTCGAATCGGTGCACCTCATGGGAATATTCTCTTTTTCCGCACCTGTCTCCCATCATGTCAAACCTGTCTGTTGGCAACAACCTGTCGGATCGGCTTGGTATGTATATATATGTATGTATATTTATGTATGCATAGAATTGTTTCAGTTTCGGAGTATGCGCTTTGTAACAAAGTCGCGGGAAGCGCAGTGGGTCACTTCGCGGGGTAAAACAGGTCCCGAAAATAAAAATGAAATCTTTGAATCATGTGTCGGCCATCTTTCGACTCTTGTCGTCCCAATAACAAACTTCAAATTAAGGCAATGTTTACAAAATAAGTATATGCATATATGCCTCCATTATCATCAGTTATATTGTTGCGAATTTGGCATTATTAGAATTTATACATTAATTATTGAACAGTTTTAGAAAAATTAAAGGCATTAAGAACAGAATCAATTTTACATATTGGAAGAGGAACAATAAACAACTAGCATTAGTTTCCGTTAGTTTCTATAGGAAAGACAATAGACACCGATATTTGTACAACAAAAAAACTTGGTCTGAAAAATATATTTACACTTTTTATCTGAATGAGCACCGTATATAAAATATAAAATCGGGGTAGTCTTTGGATTAATAGAACATGAAACTTTCAGCGATTAGTCGTATCCTTCATGCGAGTGCGACATACAGGGTGTCTCATTTTAATCGCCCCACCGAAATTTTGCCGAATCTAAGCCAGATAGAGAAAAATGACCTAGACAAAAGTTGAAGGGGATGGAGGGGACATTCAATGGTACCAAAAGGAGCTTGACCTTAAACTCGATTTTCAGGGTTATTTCAAGGTCAAGGTGATTTTCTAAGATGTGAATACCTACTTTTGACCCCGGATTTTAAAAGAACGGAAAATTTTACGTTCAAAACGATATTTTTGACAAGGTCATGGCCAGGTCGAATGAAGGTAAAATTAACGAAAATTGTAAAATTATGGATGTTAGCTCGGCATAGAGGTTGCCGAGAAGGGGGGGGGGGGCAGCTCCCCCCAGACCCCTCCCCCTGCCAAAAAAAAACCTAACCTTTACTTTGCTTGGACAACATGTGCCTAATAAACGACAATTTAAAATTCAAGGACCCCATAAACACGGACCCGCTGAAATACTATAGAAGTGAAAAAAAGACCCAGTATAGACATATCTCTGTAGTGTAGTAACCACATATATATATAATAAGTAAATATAATCATCGGGCATTGTGATTGTCCGCCTTATCTCAATTATAAAAGGAAGGGTAAGGGTATATTGTCGGCTTTCCTACTGTTTGACTATCTGGGATTATAATATATCACGCCTAATAAAAAGCGACTTTAGCTCAAATTTACTAAATTTTACCAGAGAGCAAGCGCGGAGCTTATAGTATGTGGAATTTTGGTTTGCTCGACAAACCACTGTATAGTATTTTCTCACAATACAACCAACGAATATACAGAGGAACACAGAAGTGCTAAGAAAGATTTTTATAGTTGAAAAATTATACTTGGAATCATTCATGGACTATACACAGGTGTAAACATTTTTAGAATTTTTGATGTTTTTGGATTTTACCGTTTTTTCAACTCGCGCCCCGTTTTTTGAACACTTGGATTAATTTTGTGGAATTCAAAAATACACACGAAAGGCTACTTTCAATTCCATTAAAACGAATAGCTAAACAAATTAAATCGTAATGAAGTTCAATCCGAAATTGGAAAAATGAATTGGAAAATGTGAATTTCTCATTATACGCAATCAATCCGTTTTCGTTTTCTTACTTATACTCCGATAAGAGGCGAATTTATATATTTTATAATATTCTACAATATAGATACATTGATTAAACTGGCCCTGATATTTATATCGAATAAGAATGACGACATCAGGTGTGCAAGGTTAATTACAGTGACATGCACATCTACATTTTATATATAATTATTATAATTAAATGTAATAATTAACATCCATCAAACATTGAACATTTATTAAGCTATTGTTGTGGACGTTTCGTAGATATATTCATCGATTTTAGATTTCAAAAAAATCTACGATATAATAAAAACTGGAAGTTACAATTTTATGAAAAAAAAAAAAATAAATAAAAATTGAAAAATATAAAATACGACATACTTTGGCATTTTTATGAAGTAATTCCAATATCGATTAAAGAAAAGTTGCGAATGCTCTTCTAATTTTGAAGATACAACACGTTGCATTTTTTTAAATGTCCTGTTTCGTAAATAACGCATTGAAAGAAAAAAAAAGTCTCTAATAACCGATGAAATTGAGCAGCGAGGGTTATATTCATAAACTTCGCGATTTCCTGACCGCTGCATGACTTTTAATAATGCTGTTTCCGTGTTACATCCAATCATGAAATGGCCACTTATTGAAAACGCAAGGTTGATCGACCCAATGTTATGACAGAGAAAATGTACCACGTGTTCATCGATGAGTCGAAAGTAAAAGAAATGAAAAAAAAAAAAATACCAAACACCACAGTGTCGATTCAGGCTTTGAAAAGACAAAAACGGAAGGAGGCTCTATATATTTGAAGGCATTCCTTCTATTCGGCCTCCAGATTTTAAAAGTCGTTTTTAACACAATCATAAAAGTAATATCAATTGGTGAATTTAGAATTAAATATTCGTAAAAAATAAAAAAACATCAACGCAATAGACCTAATTGGGTTAAAAACAAAATAAATACCAAAAAAAAAAAAAAAAAAAAAAAAAAAAAACAGTAAATTGGAAGAAACGTTTGTAAACATCGATTGTTGGATTTTCGACGTTGTCGCCGAATGGAATAAGTGGCACGAATTCAACGAATTGTTGATGAACTTCATTTTCAACCACTTTAAACAGTTACGCAGTTCTTTTTGAACAGTTCCATAACCAACGTTTACCCAACGTTCCAAAATTTCCGGTTAATTTTTTTGGTTTTTTGTGAAGCGGACAAAGTGAACAATGGAGTGGTGGATGGTGGCGGTGATCGCGATGGGCATCACGGTGGCCCTGATTATCGGGATGTGCATCATTTCGTTCATTGCACGAATGATCCTGAAGCTCATCGAGAAAAAATGGCCTCCTCGTCCAAGACCCGGCAAAGATGGAGTCGTGGATAAGAAAGCAACAGAACGCGTAATCAATGTGAAGCCAGCTCAGAAAAATCCAGAGTCGCCATTTCACTTGAAAATCAACGACGATCATGCAACTATGGAGAGGATGGAGAGCATGGCCGGCAACTGCGAAATTCACCATAAATAAAGTGTGCTAATCACGAGTACAGTGTTTGCTTTTTTCGAGACACGCAAATATGTGTGTATACAATAAAAACGTATATACTCTATCGGACTGTTGCTTTTATCATTTGTAATTTTATGAATATATCCATACATTTCTTATCAGTTTCCACAAGCGAATATGAAAAATTTAGATAATTTAAATTATTACTATGAAGAAAATTACATTCGTAATCGTTTCCAATCGACTTACTGAACAACCCTCATGTTTTTTTTCGCGAAATCTAAAATGAAATGTACTTACTTTTTAATTAATCTGTTATAAAATTTCTGGAACATAAATAATTAAACTTTTTATTGATTCGAAAAGTGAGTAACGTCTTTTATTTGAACTATTACCACTAATTATGGAAACTAGTGAAATCAAAAAATATGCGACATGTTTGGAAGGTTATTTTGTATATATCATTTATTTTTTATTTCCATTTGGACCGTTTGGTGTTAAAATATTTCGGGATGACGTATGGCTGATCCTTCTAATTATTTTCGGTATATCTCGTCAGTGTTTATTTTACTAAAAATATACAACAATATTTATACTGATAAAAAATAATATTTCAAAAAAGATAAAAAAAAAATATAACAAATATACAAAATCGAAATTTACAAGTCGAAAAGTCAAGTCAACATCGATCAGTATGAAAATGTAACAATAAAATTATACACGTAAAACGATTTAGTTGACTTAATTTATGACATTTTGAAAGTGTCTTTTTTTTAAATATATTCCTATACTAGGGTCCTACTAAAGTACCCTTTAGAATACAGTCTTATTTCTATCTTGTGTGCACCGTCAAAACTTCTGGAAAGAGTATAGTTACAAGTTAGAAACTTTCTCAATGACCTATGGGTTTGATGTTTTATATCAATCGGCCTTCAAACAAGACTATAGTACACGTTCTCTGCTCTTCTGAATATGACAAATGAGGTAAGGTTTGGGGTAGACGAGGGCATTTGTTTGATTTTAGTCGTGCTTTTGATACCCGTTGACCATGCACTCTTACTTGCCAAACTTAAGAAGGCGGATTTTTCAGATAGAGCAATATTGTGATTTGCTTCCTACTTGTTGAGTCGGCGGCAGGCTATTGTGGGGCCAAAT
>JAPYZR010002122.1:0-18083 GCA_030522945.1 Trichopria nigra
TTACAAAAATCTCTCATCCAAAAGTTAAATTGTTCTGCCAAAAAAAAAATCATGAAAAAGTCATTTTTTTTACGCTTCTGGGTGTATTGTCCCCCTTAACTGAATCTGATTATAATGAACAGATCAGATAATCTAGACTCCCCTATTGGACATTTGTAAATTCAAAGTGTGTGTAATTTATACCACTACTAAAAATCTTTCTTTCTAAAAAGAAAGCCCAGTTTATCAAAGTAGCAGCATCCTATTCCTTGAAAAAGCCGATATGTTTAATAAAAAAGAAGGCATTCCAAAATTCGCTACCTAAAGCGAATAGGAAACACAATCATACCGCAACAAAGAGAAGGTCGGATTAGATCTGTCACCGCCTGGATGTGTCTGAACTATATAATTTATTGCAGTTCCCGAACTTTGCCGAAAGGGGTCCGCGAAGCCGAAAAACCGGGCGGAAAGCGCCATTGATCCGCGGTTTTGAGCGCAATCGAAATCGAAAAAGTTTCATCGGTCGTAAAGCGTTCCCGAATATTCGCAGATCGTAAATAATCTGCGGTCATTCGCGAAGAATGCCTGCGTCAACGCGAGATCGTCGGAAAATGGACGGGAGAGTTCGGATTAGCCTGGCCCCGGGAACAATGGGAAAAGTCACGTATCAGTAACATCTCCAGAAAGAGAAATAAGACTTACCCGAATATGAGAATACGCTAAACTCTTCTTCGAAAGAGTTCCAAAGCCACGACCTATACCATCCCTGGCAGAGTCGTAAATAAATCGAGATCCCACTCGACGAGGGCTTCTGAACTTTCGCTCGTCATCGGCGTCGATTTTACGTGTAAGTTAACGCCCGATCGATCGATCTCTGGAGAAAGAGTCCCCTGGGGCGAAGTCGAACATTGCTTATGCATGCCCCGATCAGGAGATATATCGGGGTAATGTTTCCTATCTGAAACGGATCCGGACGGACAAGAACCTGATGCTCAGATAATATCAAGTGCGATAATATAATAGCCGCCACGTTATTGTTACGATAAGAATAGCAACGATTTTGCTTTCACACACCGACCTCTTGCAGTGGTCAGTCTTGTTACTTTTAACGTACGTTTTTTGGGAACCTAATTAAATGTCATAATGTAACAGACATTCCAATCAGTTAATGCTACGTGAAACATCAAGATGTTACAAGATGTTGCTGTAAGGTAGTTTTTTTATCTTACCTCTAACTCCTTTATACTAATGATTTGGTATTAAAATAAGGAAAGACTACTGTTTAGAAGTAGAAATAAATGACGCAGTGAATCCAATCAATTTTTGTTCAAGTTTCACAACCTGATGGCGCTGTCTTAATATAATATCCTGATATGCTCTTCTCCAAAAGAAAACAGCTTACATTTCAATTAGTACACGGGATAAAGTATTGCTGAGCCAACCATATTATAGCTGATACAACCATAACACGGTTCATAACCATCTCTTAATTTACACAATCTCATTAATATATGGTTGATATAATAATATTATGGCTGTTTCAATATAATACAGCTATCAGTGAGTGGTCTGTTTTTAGGTGGGGATCAGTGCATAACTACTGATTTGCAATAGATACCCAGCATAGTTTCTAGGTAATGTTCAGAGAGTTGGACAAAATGACTACAAATGTACTCTTTAAGTCATCCTGTCATTCAGAGCTCATTTTTTTTATCGATGCATAGTAGGGCTCAAACAGTATCTTTGGAATGATTCCGTCCAACTTTTTAAACCTGATAATTAGGAAGATATCAAACTATAAAAGCTTATTGTGCTATAGTAAAAGAACAGTAAATTATTCCTCGTAGAATTGAAAGCATTTTTAGTTCATTCTTCGATAATTCAGATAAGAAAGGAAACACGGATAAAAATTAAAAATGGATATATAGCACAAGTACTTCCAATGTGCGTTCAATCGTCACTGACGAGGACGTCATCGGACATCCGTTGTGTATACAATGGACGAACAATGTATGTAAACAATTAAACATAAGTAAGTTTTCTAATGGACAGAAACTGAACGTACATTGATCGTCCAATGTACATGTGAGTCTGGACGTTCATTATTCGTACATATCTGGACATCTTACACATATACGTTCAATTTTCATTCATGGATGAATGGACTTCAGTCGGACGAATCACGATCGTCCAGTGTTAGTTGGGTATATGAAGAAAAAAAGAGACGGACTTATATGCAATTAAAAGGATAACTTATATGTGCATATCATTGCACTCACCTCTAATATTAAGCAAAGATTCAAAAAAGGAAAGCATATAGCGATAATCCAAACTTAAATGTTGAATCCTATTCAATTCAATGTTGAATTCAAACACTGACCCGAACCAATCGTCACTAGATAGATTACAATTGAATTGTGGTATATTTCGCAATAGTACATTCACAGTGTTTTACGAAAGTAAGATCCCTATCGTCAGTAATCCCCATATAGACAATTACCATTACTTGATTTAATTAGTACATTGGAATACTTTGTAATGCAATAATTTAGATATTAAAGTTTGAATGAAATCATATCAAAGAATAGATTCGTTAAAAAATATATATATACCTATTACAGTTAATGCAGTTAAAGTACAGCGATTCATCAGAAAGTGCATGGATGTAAAATTGTGTTTGCGTGATGATCACTAAACGCCGTTGACGTTTACGTGATAAAAGCCTGCAATTAACTTTAATTACTTTTTAGATTAGACCATGGCGAGTAAAGCTTGATACAGGGTCAATCTCGTTGAACATCATTTTACATTTAATTGTGTTATTCAGAGAATGTGTTGGATATTCGTTGCTCTGACATTCTAATTATGTAAAAACTATAGATGTACACATACATACGTATGGATATGATTAATTTCAAAACTGTCACATTTAATTTGCCGTTAATTCATGATCCCAAAAATGAAGAACAGTTAAAATTATTGTGATTGATGAATGGACGGTATATATATTCCTTAAACTTCATTAAACAGAGAGTCTCTTGAAAGAATGAACGAAATAAAAACTGAATTTTTTGCTTTATTAAACAATTGCATTTAACGTCATCGACGAACATATATATGGGTTAATTCGATAAATATTCTTAAACCGTGATTAAATAAAATGCATTTAACGATAACAAATGCGCGTATGGGAATAAATATATTCGAATGATCGATGGAAACATTCGATTCATTAATCGTGATTATCAACAGGGGACGTTTAAGCAAACGCTTTTTCGGATTACCGGATACAAAGTAGTATTCTACGCATAAATTTGCAAATTTACATAATACCCGTATGGCCGTCAATACTGCTTCTCATTTTTCGTCAATAAATTCACCTAGCATAAACAGTTTGATGACGACATTCTCATTCATTAATTAGAATCAGATTAGAGGTGATGGCGAATTATCTAACCGGTAAAGTGACATTGATAATAAACGTTGAGCAACTACTTTGCCCAGTTGTGATTACGAAGAAATAGCCGACTTTCCGCCACGGACTACCTCGCCATTATTCATTTCAGCGTTTTTTTCCCGAATATACCATATAATTTGAAATCGATCTACCAATACACGGATAGAATCTATATGAATTTGAGCAAGTCGAGTGGACCTGTTTACCGTCGGACAACACAATTACGCGAACAATTATCCAGAAATTGACGACCGAGTCCTTTGTTGATAATGTTTAATTCATTGTCCTTTCCCTTTATGTAAAGTCTAACCTCCAGTGGAGATTCATTCGCTATGCGACGACATGACTGCTGCGAGCAGCCGGAACGAACTCGATTCAAATTATTCTAGATCACGCTCACGTTAATACGAATTAACGCGTCGCAGGTCCCGCCTCGTCCTATTCGCAGCTGGACGCAT
This sequence comes from Trichopria nigra, assembly GCA_030522945.1. Classification (NCBI taxonomy): domain Eukaryota; kingdom Metazoa; phylum Arthropoda; class Insecta; order Hymenoptera; family Diapriidae; genus Trichopria; species Trichopria nigra. The sequence goes on from JAPYZR010002122.1 coordinate 3,895, forward strand.
TTCCCTCGAATTTTTTATGAATCGAATCGACGGGTTACGAATTATGCTCCTAATTGAACTTTCCATATCAATTTTTTTCACGCTGTCAATTTTACGCTTGTGACACTCGTACGTACAGCCGGCGCGTTAAAGCGCGAAATTATTAAATCGTTACATTTTCAGAACTTGAATTTCGGAGCGTTACTACGCACCATTCAACTTCGTTTCGGAATAACAGTTGCACATTTGTATATATAGGGTGAGCCATTTTAACTTGGACAGATTTAATAAAAGAATGTTTAAAACAAAAATTGTTAGATATGAAGAGGCTGATAGAACTGCAACCTTGACAATGACATTGACCTTCACATTCAATGTTTTTGAGGGTCTACACTTTTAATTTTGAAATAGAATTATGGATCAAAGTTAACCACATAGGTCCTATAATCGAAGGAGAAAGCCGAGAAATCTTGATTTTTGTAGGATAGTTTGTCTTTTGAGAAATATTGTTGGATGTCGATGGGAGACCAAAACATGATTCTGACAATGTCCTTGAATCCATATTTTCATGATCATTCCAGACGGTTAATGCAAGGTAGCGTAACCAACACAGTTCTTGGTTAAAAACCCCATTTGACCTTGAAATGATCATGATTTGGTCTCTCCCCGACATCCAACAATTTTACTCAAAAATTTTATTCTAGAAAAATCAAGATTTGTTGGCTTTCTGCGTCGATTAGGAATTTGTCTTTGAAATGACCTCTATGGTCAATTTCGACCCATAACATTTCTTGTTGCGAGGTTAACCGTTCAAATTTGACCCTCCCCTCCCTCTCCCCCTCTTAAGGGGTTAGGACGCAAAAATGTTAATGAATATTTATATCAGTAGAATATTCTAATTCGACACAGGTTTTAAAAAATGACTTTCGACGTTGAGTTAAAAGAAAAAAGGAACTTTTTTAAAAATTGGACGAAGAACAGGTAGAATGATGCTATACAGTTTGGCGCGAAAGCAAATCTAAAGGGAATATTTTCGGTGATTCTTCTGGTGCGAAATTGGCATGCAGTCTGGTCACGTTCGTAGCCCGTGTCGTAGTAAAAGGATAGTCAATGAAGATCTCACAACCAGATATAAATGCCGTTTTCCCCGTGCACGGGCTTCTTTTCCTCCAATCCTTTATCGAACTTCTTCACTTGCATATATTTAAAACCTTTGGAAATGATTAACATTGCTAAAATACATTTATTTTAGGGCTTTTATTTCAATTTCAATTACAAAGTTGTCAATACTTACAAGTCATTTGGTCGGATGATGCGCATGCACGAACCGTATCAGAAATTCTCTAGTATAAGTTCACTCTCAGATCAGAATCCGAAACGGCTGGCTTTTAACTTTACACGAGTACCCGCCACTAATATAGTCAAAGCCGAGGCCCTCGCTGTTATAGGTCTCTCGTCCTTCATGCAAGTTTCGTCTACTTCGAGGATAGCATTTCCTTAGTGTTCTCCACACCCAGCGAACATTATTCCATCCGCTACCCTGGCATACACCAAGATTAGAAACCCTTTGTGTGTGATATACGTGTAATGTCCTTTATCGCGGTTTTCAAATTTCAAAAAATCTGTTCGGTGATCGTTACTATTACATCACTATATCAATAATAATGTCGTAATAATAGCACGGTAATAATCAATAATAATAAGTATAGTTATGGTTTCACCAATTTTAACAAAATTTCAAGTGGATTCGACAATCTGACTTACATTTGAAAGCTTTCGCGAAGGTAAGTTTAAATTGCAATATTAACAACTATATATACCGACATTTTCAATATTTCACTTGCAAATCAGAGACAGGAAAACACCACGGGGTTATTTAACTCCTGAAAACTGCAGAATGGTTCAATTAGAGAGAAATCGAAGCGGCGGGCTTGCCAACATCCGCTGCAATTGTTAGCGGAGCGGGAAGGCATTATTCGTATCGACGTCCTCGGTTTGTTTAGCATTTTACAACTTCGGTCCTGACGTCTCCGCTAAACGTATTCCTATATATATATATATAACGGGGATGTATACCGTGCTGACCGGCTGCCATGCCGGTTTGACCGCATACGCTAATATTGGCGCCCCTGCACTTCTCCGCACTCGACGAAAAAGGAACGTGTATAACAGTAATTGCATTTCCGACATCGACCCCAGAAGCCGTTATCGCAGCGAAGAAATTTGTCGGCGTCATTTAGAAACTAATTAGAAAGGTTATAGGAATTACGCGACGATAAAAGGTCGTTTGAATTTGCCTGTGTATTTCGCAGCGATTTATTCGGCCGTTCCCTGGGTCTGACCTACATCGAGAAAATACTGGAGGATGCGCGACAAATGTCATGTGTACATAATTACACGTGTTCCTACACATATATGCATACATTCAGTTAAAATTATAGAGCTCTGAATTATTATTGATTATTTAGCGGAAGCCAGATTAGGTACATTAATTACTGATAAGTCAGTTTCCGAGCGGCTCTCATTTCTTGTTCGTAATTAATTTCGATGTCATGCCCATTCTCTATAAATGACGGTTCGCAACACTATTTGACAAATAACGCTGTAACAAACGCACAACAGCGCAAAGTTTACTGGACCCTGACGAGTAATTTATGCCGTGAAAACTATTGTCGCTCGGGGACCGAAACGCTACTTCGCAACAAAGCCCCGCAGGTGCTTTAAACCGGTCGTCCGAAGGCCGAAATTTTATTTTACCGCTAAACGCGTCGGGTACCTTAAATTGCACTTCCATCCCCAATTTCGGGATGACATTGGACAAGCGTACTGTAAATGAGAAAAACTGAACAAAGTTTAGACTTAAAAAAGTTTCGATTTGAAATTCAATCATTATTTCATACTTAAATTTTAAAAAAATTATGTACTTCTTATAGATTATTGAGGTTTTTTGAAATTGACCAATCAGAAACCTGTACCTTGTCTGAAGTGAAACCAGCGCGAAGTGCTCCCAGGGGGTCCAGGGAGCGGGGCAACTTAGCGATGTTGGAGGTATCTTAACTTTTCAGTGGGAAAATTTTTAAAAATTGCAATCGACAACTTTCGAATAGAACTACTGTAGAATAGAAACACATAGTACGAACACAAAATGGCGTTGCCGGCCTCGTAAACGGTAAAATTAAAAGCTATCGATATCCAGAAATTCGCCGCTATGTAGGGAATGAAAGGAAACGCATCCTCGTTTTGTTTTTTGTTGTTTTTCTCGCGGTTCGTTAGATTTGTCATCTACATTCATTTCCTATATATGATATACACATCTGCATGTACGTCGGTTAAATTCGGGCACAAGGTGCGCCCGAAACAAAAAAAAAAAATCAAAAAATATATAGGATCGAACGGCATACAGAGAAGATTGGCGTATGCGTTTAGCGCAGCTTCGATGGTCGCGAATAGAGGATCGTCGTATATCTGCCCATTTGCCGGGCATCAATTTAAACGGAAAATAACAAAAAGTAAATTAGCCGAACAGAACGACCGTTCCGTGGTTTGTCCCGCCACGCTGCGCCACCGACCAACGTCACGTGTGTATAGGATCGTGTGCGGTGCCTGCGGTCCGCGGATTTTATACGAATACCCCAGGTATATTATTAGGTTGGCTCAGCTCTCGCGGTGTGCGTGCGTTGTACAGCAGAGGTCGATGAAACCATATATTTCTCATGATCGCGCGCAAAAAATCCGACACCATAAATAACTGCCCGCACGCAAAAAGCAATCGTTCGTCGAAAAGCGATTGACCGCTTAGCCGATCTATTCGTTGAGATTTCGACTTCTTCTCGATTTATTGATTATAATAAAACTCGCTTTTATTCCGCAGTCATTTCAAATATTCGTCATAGCTTCATAAATTCGTAGGATTTAATAGAAATTTCGCTCTTCCATCTTGTCAGAATAACTCCATTAAAGTTAGCAAACGTATCGGGTCATATGGCAAATTTAATTGAATCATTCGCAAACTAAGAAAGTGCAAATACGAATGAAGTTTGCGTAAGTGCGAAAAAATGTTTGCCGACATCCGAGCCTCCAACAGTGTAAATACACTTTCGTCCATTTTTTGTCATTTCGCAGGCGTCCACGGTCGGCGCTGGCAAAAAAAAATTCTCATTTTTCGGACGTGTTTGATATATCCCGCTTATATTTATATGCACGCCGGTCTCAAATATCAGCGTTAGATTTTGTCACCGTGCTTTTATTGGAATATAGCCTGCAATTCGGTCAGCAGTGACGTTTAATCAATGAGAAATTCGATCGAAAGGTGGATTATTTTGTATATTAATGGGGAATCATTATGAAAATAAGACGCGCACTCGTTTGAAAATAGATTCGGGGTTTAGAGGATGATCGGATTTAATCATTGATGATCGCTGTCGCATGCTATTTTAATGCGTCGAGAAGTGGGAATTAGGTCCGGAATATCCGGGCCAGAGAAGGTACATTGCGGTTATATATCGACGCGAGATGAAACGAGACATACATTTCTGCAAATCGACATTATCATATTAGCGCGCGTCTCCAATATATCTGTAAGGTGTCGATTTGGATTTGAGGTCGATCGAAAAGATTCGACTTGGTCTCGTGGTTTTACCTTGCCGGAATTTACTTTCTGCCGACTGTATTAACAAAAGAGAAGCGTTATAATACGCATTCATCATATTTTCTGGAGTGTGATAAGACGCTTTCAAGAGAATAACCAAGCGTTGATAAACATCCTTGCGCGGTTTTCTTTCGGAAGAAAGTTCCACCGCAAGCATCAATTCTTAGACTGCTCGATCGTCTCGCACGAATTATTTCAGCCAGGCACGGCTCTTTTCTTCGCAATTCAACCTCTGAAGCACTTCGATTCGTCTATTGCCGAAACGAGTGAATTACCTGACGGTATATATTGTTAACGTTACTCTTTTCTCTTTTCTTTTTTGTAAAAAGTGATATTTATAACTTTTTAGTCGTACTTGTTGTTATGGACAGAGATTATGAATATTAGGTTCCATCTTTTAACTCGATATTGTCATTCGTGTTGCATTGTTGTTATATTATTGCTCTATCAATGTCGTAGTATATTTCCCAACATTAGAAGTGATCCAAGATATATGGTTGCGTTTCATGGACGGCCCTACTGATTGTATCATGATTTGGATGCATATTCCATTCAGCACTCGACATTCATTGGAAGTCCATTATTCAACGATTCCAAAGTTTCCGAGTACCAGTTTAGATGAATTGGATCAACTTTTTCGAAAGTCGTCTTCCATATTGGATCCTCTAAGTGTTAGCAAGTGAGGTCTAATTCAGTAATATATAAAATGGGAGGATAGGTTTGCTGGGGCTGAAAAGTACCTCCCAGGATGTTGTTGCGATGTTTCAAAGGAGTGGACCAGTTAAAACTTTGAGGTAATTGCCGAATGAAATCTGAACCATTATTCCTTCGAGGTACTTGGAAAGAAACATTCCCCGTCATTGGAACATCAGATAGATCCATGGCATTCTTAAATTTTATTCTTGCACGGCGAACTCCTAGCGGTAGCTGTATGAAATTCTGCATTTAATCGTTCGTCTTGGAGCAAGTCGGAAGGAGAGGGTGTAAATAAATTTATCATTTTTAACTTCTGAAATACGAGATTTCGTTGCTTCCTAGGCAACTGACGGTGGAAGGTGACTTTATGCATTTCCCTCGGAATTCCGCAGCAGTCCACAGTGACTCTGAAGCCCGGCCTATTTACTAGGAAATACGACGGGCGTGATTAACAGTTGTTCTCCGGCGTTGTTTTCCAGCAGTGCCCTCGCCGTTATAATGCTGCTCGAGCCATATTAAAATGTTCCTCCAAAATGCAAGGATTACCAGAGTCGGTCGACCCTCGTACAGTTTGTTTTAGCCTAACCCAACACGGCAATGGAGCAACGAACCCTTGAGTTACGATGGATGGAGAAATGCAATTTATTTTAGACAAGAAAGCAGGTAAAGGTCCCGACTCAAAGTGATACTGTGGGGGTGGTTTGATGTAACAATAGAGATTCGCTTAGTCAAAGCGGTGAACTCCGGGCATTTCCAGGTGAATAAAAAAGTAAATTGTATTCTGCAGTACGGTTACGTTAGGTGAGGAGGGATCAATTACAGTTTTATTTCATTTGTTTTTTTTTTTTTTTAGGAACAGGACATAAATCAGGTTTATTCGTAGTGTTTTTTGGATGACAAAACATGGTTTAATTGTAGTGATTGCATACATCGTTGCACACGCAGGACGACTCGAATACAAATTTCACACACGTTCTGCAGTCTTTGCATTTTGCGTTCTGCAATTCGATAGAATAAGGCTGAATAAGTATTCGTCGGGGTAGGCCAGTATTCATGGCAAACTCTTTCATTGGCGTGAAATTGACGTTCAGACCAGGTACATAGGGAGTCCAGTTGCCAATGTTGAGGACATCCATATAGGAAGTTCATAGCGTACGGATAATGGACGTCCTGTGCTAATTGGCTGATTTAATTCTAAATGTATTATATGTACAGAGTCGTCAGGATGTATAAGACGAGACTCGTCGTCATTACCATACGTTGTCCGATGTATATGATATTGAGGTGAGCATTGAAATTCTTGCTTGAGGCAAGTCTAACAATAATACACCTGGTCGGTATAAACGAAGGCCATTATGATATATTACGTATAAAGTATAACAAAAATACGCGAAAAATATTCAACATGCCTGCAATAAAAAACCATTCATTAACCGAATATAGAATCGAATGAGAACACAACTTCAATTATGAAGTTACAATTCTAGAGACGGAGAATAATATCAAGAAGGGAGAGAGAAAACTTTTATATTAAAAAAGTACCCTTAATGCCCGGTTTGAAACATCTCTTTTACCACATGCTGTATTAATTATTCCAGTTTTGTTCGTAGCTACATGTACTAAGAAAACACAAAGGGGAAGAGTTCTAATTAAGACCTCATGCCAGTGTGGAAGCACAAAAACGCACCAACTTTTAAACAAAAATTTTCGAGTGGAAAATTTCTTTTTCCAAAATAAACTTACGATGCGTATACATGTAATGAGGTATCAAAAAATATATTTTTTAAAAATCTGACACATAAAATGGCGGTACAGCGCTTAAAAAGTCACGTTTTAAAAAAGTTGCTAAATTGCTTGCAGCGCAGCTTGAGTAAATGTCGCCCGGGAACAAAAACAAAATTGTTTTCTCAATCTATATATCAACATCTAGAGCAGTATGTAAGGATTTACAAAAACATTGAATTTTAAAGAAATGGCAAGTTTTATTAAAAAATGAAGCTAATAATTTGTAAAAAAACGCGTTTAATGTTATAAATTTTGTTACAATTAGTGTGCGATACATGGCACCCTATAGTTGACGTTCCACATTAGAATAATAATCTAGAGACTTTTTTAATTTTAATTTCATACGTTCTGATATAGCGTGACTTGCTTGAATTCGAGTGATTAAACACAAAATCTATTTTATAAAAATACTTTTGTGGCATAAGGCCATCACGTCTACTCTAGACATTTCTTTGAGTTACATTTCAATCATAAGAGTGAAAAATGAGCTACTCTTTAAGAGTGATATTTAAACCGCTGTCTGAAGTAAATTTTACTATATTACGGAGTGAGTCGGAGAATTTACAAATGTCATTCTTAAAAAGTAAAAATTCCTTCTTTTTTAAAAATTGACCTACAAATATATTTATTTATTTATTTATTTATTTATTTATGTGTATATATATACACACAAAGGGTGTCAAATAATTCCCGGCCGAATGTTTTTATAAGTAAGGTATTTTTGAAAAAGGTGAAAGTGATTTCTAAAGTAATTTTTACTCAGAAATTGAACGATGATCTTCAATTTGACTTTGAGTTTGACCTGTAAGTTAATTTGAAGGTAAAAAAAAATTGTTAACAATCTTTAATATTTAATCGAAACCCCCTTTTTGGCACCGGCAATCGAAAGAGCCGGAAATCTTACGTTCAGATATGTACTTACAGGTCATAGGTAGTGTTTGACCTTGTGGGTAAATCTAAGGTCATTTAAACACCACCAAGTACTGGGCGCCTTTTGAAATAGAAGCTTTTCAATTTATTGTTTGTAACGACTAAAACTGTGAAGCTACCGAGGTGGAAATTGAATCTGGTTAAGAAAATGGCCCTAGGTAGTTTTTCATGACAATAATTGACACTAGACATACTGTGGGACACAAAATTCGACTAGTTTCTGGATATATAATACTGTAAGAATAGTAGCCAGTATCAGTCTAGTTTTACACCAAAAATAATTGTGGTCAGATTACAAGTCCAGGCCGTTATAGAGTGCCACTCCAGTTTAGCCCTAATATTATTTTAATCTGCCACGTGTCCAAACGTGCTATGTGAATTCAACATGGTAACAAAACCCTCAACTACTTGAGCAGATTATACGTAATACATCTACATTATAAAATACAACAGGTAGAGACAAAAGGTTCGTGTAATCCACCGAAAACAATGATATTAATGCACTACAATAACTCATAGGAAACAAGGATACGTTTTACAAGTGCTCGAGGCTACATAGACTGTAATTTCTTTCACAAGAAGTACATCATTAATTCCAAATGTATTAATACAAACAATCAAGAAAGTAAGGAGAGAATATTATAATCGTCCATACATATATCGTATCAAACATATATTATATTGTTGAATTGAAACTTGAAATTGAAATTGAACGACAAAATTTATGAAGAAATTTAATAAACAAAGTGCACTGCACACAATGTTATAAATTGTATGCGGTTCATGTATCGACGTATAGCCATTTTTTTTGCGTTGCTTAAATTTAGCGACACCATTTATTTCCGCATTTTATAATCAAAGTTTGCGGAAGCTTTGTTTCGAATTTCATCAAATTTAATCATTGAGCAATTTTCGATAAAACATGTGTATAATAATTCCGAAAGAATTCGAGGTGACACGATATTCGTCGTTGAATGTACGAATTTAATATTTTACCTCCATTCTTAAATTGATGAATGTTGAACCCCGCAGTCAGTTTTCATTAAACTGAAAGCACTTATAAATCTGTATTTGCACGCGTGTGCGTTTCTGTACATAAATGCGTAAAAATTGATTAAACGTTGATAAATTTTACATTTAAAATAAGACGGTAAAAAATGCGACATTTTTAATTATGCAATTAAAAATAAACAATTATTTCATGTATCAAATATCAAATTATTCAATTAGAAAAAAAAATACGGTTCAACAATTCCATGCAAATTCCTCGCGTCGGGTAAAGTTTTACCATAAAGGACATTTCCTTTATATATAACTATGGATATTTGATAACAATCTCCTGCATTGGTCTTTTAAACATGCAGTACAAATATAAAAATTGAACAGAGCATCGCATCCTGCACTATCATCCACTAAGCTTGGAACTAGCTGTATATAACGTAACATACTTGTATATTTATAGTTCTTTATGTCAAAAATCGGAATTTAAAAGTTTTTCAATCCTTCCAATACCTTTGAAATGGAACACAATAAAAAAAAAATTCACCAACGGATTAAGATTCAGCCACCCCACGTTAGATAAATATAAGCGGATTTCACTTTAAAACCTTTTCTATTGATGACAAAAAAAAAAAAAAAAAAAAAAAAAACATGTACAGAAATAGGCGCAGCTACAAAACTTGCACATGTCATTCAATTATTAAAAAAAAAGAGCCAATCGTTTCTTTTATTTTGTGTAACGATATGTATACAATCCGTACGTGAGGTTCGTGTATATATACGTATATACCTGCGTACCCTATCATTTCAACGCGACCAGACAAGTGGAAGTAAAACCGGTAATCCATTATTATTATGAAATATCGGTTAATAGAGTTAAAGCATTCGTGAATCGAATCTATTCGCTGATTTCAATTAAAGCGCAGCTTTACGTTGCACAACGCCGTGTCGCACGTAATTCACTGTAAAAATGATGCCATTGGACTTCATATACACGGTTTCGCTCTATATATAAACCTCAAACCGTTAAATGTAACGATGATGCGATTTGTTAATAACGAGCACAATACGTCAACATATAAACTAGAGGCAATAAAATTACAGTGCAGGTCCAGTCGCGTAAAATGCTCCATAAATTCAAGTATTTTATTTTATAATAAATTCTAACCGCGTGGGGCGACATTGTTGTTAAAAAAAATATATAATATATTACAAAATTTTCCTCAGATCGTGAAAGTTGCGAATAAACTTTTATCCCCTGCAGTAATGACGATGCCCAACACAATATCGTAAATTCAGATTACTGCCGGATATATATATTGATTCGTGCCATTTCAAAAATAATCTTGTTTTCTCCCTATAGATATAAAAAACGTATTATTGCATTTCTAGGGCAGAATAATATTTCTGTTAATTATTTAAAAAAAAGCGTAATTATATCGTTAACATTTCCATGCATTTTTATGACCCGACCGCTCTTCTTTTTTTTTTTTTTTTTGTCAGGACGTTGTTGTCGGGTCGTTTTCGCAGGTGTAAACATCCCGCAACCTCGCGCGCCTCGAAAGTGCTGTGCGGAAATGCTATTACAGTTTTTTTTCGAATTTATCACCCCGGGCTTGTACGTTATACCCCACCCGCGAATATATATTATGTGCAGAACGCGGATCGCAGCGCGACGCCGCTGATTCATCGATATCGTAAATAGAAGTTTAATTAATTCGCCGCTCGGTTAACCCAACCGACAGGCCGACGTAAAGGAGGCGGCACGGGCTTACTTCAGTGAATAAAGGATGACTGCTTCGGCAATGTATATATATATATATATACATATATGCATCCTTGTCTCTCTCTCTCTATCCGCTGTCTCCCTCTGTTTCTACATCTTTCTTCGTCGCTGCCTCTTCTATTTCCAATTTCTCCTCTGCCTCTACCCTATCCCCGTTTCTCTCCCTTCGTGTTTCGATTTCTGTGAATTTCCCTCATTTTCATGGCTTCCTCTTTGTATCTCTCTGTCACTCTCTATCTCGTCTATCTTCCGCGTATATCCTTCTGTCCGATTATCGATTCGTTACCCCTACCTTTCGACCTTCCATTACTCCTGGATTCGTCTTTTAAACACATGTAGTATTATCAATACCTTCAACATCCGCTAATTATGGCGCGTTGACGATTACGCTTTAACTGATTTGCTAATCATACATCATTAACTTTGACATGTAAAATGTACTAGCTAGCGATGGCATTCATCAATAGTGTCTACGAATAGAATCTGAATCCATGGAGTCCATGTTCTTCTTGAGTATAACTTTGCAACAAGAAGACGTGAAACGCATCGTTTGACCAAGAATCTACAGCTAGACAGGATAGATCATAATTCAAGATTGATCGCTAATTACGGACATAAGATGACTTGTAAAATTTTCCATTCGATTCAAATATTCATTATTATGTCCGGGGTTTGATGAATAGTTTTAACGTTGTTTGCGAATAATTATTCAAATGGTTGCGATTGCAGCTATACTACTTTTTTTTTTCACGGGGAGCTATTTGGCACATAGGATGGAAGCGAATCCGCATTTTGGTTATGCATTAGTAATCACGAGAACAAACCAGAGTTGCATCGTGCAACGGTTTATTTGTACAGCTTATGCACTTTATTAATAAAGGGAGTGTCTAGGATTCATACACCGAGCGTCAAAGGAATGAAGTGGGGTGTGCGAAGAGAGGTGCAATGGTGGTATTATATACGTCATACCTCGGGAACATGAAGGAAAATGATATACGCCGGTATGCGAGGATCTTATACCAATATGCGTGAATCTAGACTCGGCCTATTAGAGTAAAACCCCCATGTGAATTGCTATGATACACCACTTGTCGTTATAGAAATGAGTTTTAACCAAGTTGCAAACAAAACAGATGAAGAATATTAATCATTACCGCAATCAAATAATTATGAATAGACATATTCAGATTATAAATCAGATTCCAACATTACAAGTTATAAACTCGATGCAAACAACCATGTTCCAGAAGATGGACGAAAAGATTTTCGTGTTAGAACTTGAACTTCTTTATGAACCTACAACCTTACTTGGACTTTGAATTTTGTCTTAAGTTTCCCTTTGGCCTGTCTTTCTTGAATCTTCGAGTTCTCCCTTTCCTGCTCTTTCCTACCTTCGCAGTTTATTCTTCTTCATTTTCATCTCCGTAAATTCTCCGTTTGTTTTCCCAGTGTCTCGCTTTAGCCATCGTCTTTATTTGACCTCGTTCTCTTTCTTCTTTTTTTTTTTACTTTCGAGATTGCTTCCATTTTCCTTCTTTTTCTCTCCGTCAGATCGCCGTTGTGCATTGATGCCATTGTCTCTGTTGCATCCTGTTGGTTTCTCGCCTTGCCTCCTTCAATCCGTACCCCGAAAGCGAGCTAACAGCAGATATACACAAGAGCGACTATATACGCGGACCAGCTCGATCAGCAGACTTGGTCCGAGAGACGAATATAACTCTCACTCGGAAAATACGAACCTGAAATAGAATTGGGCAAAGTTTCGTTAATGCGGACGCATCTGGTCGCAAGATTGCGAGGGAGGATATTTATTTAAATAATGCGATTTTCCACTACGTTGAGTAATATATCGATGATGTTAATTAACAATGGTCGTCGAAAACGGTAATTCCGCAAATACAGATATCGATAAATATCGCATATATATAGATTCGTACCGTAAAATATTGAAAGCACAGCGACAGTTGGGCGCAATTTATCGGATGCCAGTAGACTATAGCGATTACAAACAATTTAATTCCGTCTCATTATATCCGTTTAAAAGAATCCTACAAATTGTTACATCATGTTTGGTTTAACATTGCAAACAATTGTCAGGTTGTGCAGTATCATAAAGTTTCACCAGAATCTGGTTTCATACTCGTTATCTTAACACAACGTGGTTTCAGAAGTATCTGCTTATAAAGAAAACAAAAATGATGCCACCTTCATGGGATGATAACATATGAAGACCAGGTAGTTTTTGCCTTTTATCAGATCTCTAGAATTTGTCCAGTATTTTTGAACTTTGAAACTTCTTGATTGGTTATCTATAACCGAACGAAATGAAAAGATCGGAATAAAATAATAAAATTTTACTCATCTTCTAGATAGTTTGTTATTTTAAGTTCACATTTCTTTTATTGTCGTAGCGATTAATCGTCAAATGGAATTCAGTAGAAGTAATATACGGCTAGGAAAATCGAACTGCTCACAAACAATTTTATAGACTACACAATACCGATAAAGTCATTACGATTGCGCTCGTTGTGGAATTCTCAAGGTATGGGATATCCGTTGGAGGCAGCGCCGGATAATTCCAGGAATAAATGGTTTATCGCGGAATTAAAGTGGCCTGTCTTGGCTCGTTTATATCTAAGATATAGACTGCGGGTTCAATCGACGTCAGATATGGATTGATATGGCGACGATAAATATCGGATGGCTTTATTTATTATCCAATGCTTTTAAGGCCGCAGTCCTATTCAACGTCGCTCGTCTCCCAAATCGAAATTGGCGGTCTTGCGCATTTCGAGTGTACGATGAATACATGGAACCTCCAAGTGGATTAGGCTTAATGGCAAGTAGATTGAGAGAAACCGATACGTTACGTATTACCCGATACTCAATGTATGTGGAAGATTTTTTTTTCGCGACCTTTTTTGAATTGACAATTTCAAGAAGACGACGACGATTTCAGAAAAAATCAATTATTTTTATATCATCATATTCGTGTGTATAGTTTTGAGGAACATACGCTCGACTCCAAGTGAATTGCGAAGAAAAATGTGTGATGTCTAATGGAGTCTTAACATATTTTTAATTTTGAGTTAAGACTATGCAATCAGTCGACAATGTGCTGTTGTCAACTTTAAAAAAAGATTATATACATTTGACACACACACACTTATAATGATCCTATGTATTATTACAACAGAGATACGATAACATTGCAATTGAACTAGACAAAGTTGGTGACAACCTGTCATGGTGAAATGTCATGGTGAAGTGTCATGGAGAGGCTTTTAGAAACAATGTTCGAAATTGCCAACAATCGGTTTATACATATATTGCTCGTATTTCCTTTAATCAGTGCTCGTCGATTTA
>JAPYZR010002123.1:0-18081 GCA_030522945.1 Trichopria nigra
TTTTTAAAGAATGACTATTACAGTTCGAGAAAATGATAATACAGGGATCTCTCTCTGCATTATCAATTTTACACATATGTATAAACAAGTTTATACACATGTGTACCCACCATTTAGGATCCTATATGTGATCCCCGTATATAGTAGTCTTCTTTAATTTAATTTCAAATGAAATTAAAAATTCTTTTTGGTAGATGTTTATTACCAGAAAAATACGTATATGTGGAATAGTATACATATTATGATCAAATTATGAAACTATTTACGATACAATTCATCAAACAAGGAATTATCCTAGACATTTTTATTCGTAATTTAACAACGTACAGCATGACAATTGATGAACACATTAATATCGATAATAATCATTAGCCCATGCTATTTATACATTAGTTTAAATACATTTCACGGGTTTTTTCATGCAGTCGGTATATAATAGGTTATTAATCAATAGATTTATAACACACATTTAATTTAGGAGACGGCAATTCATTTTACATGTTTTCACCCTCCAGACCCTCCGCATTTGATCCCGTTATTCCTTTCTACTCCGTTCTCGTCTTCTGCATTGACTACCGTTTAATTAAACTAATGGAGAGTCTGGGTCTTTATATACCGTTACATGTGAAAATACTACATTGCAATTGGGAGACGCGGACATCTTCAATCATGATTGTCCAATCTCTGATAACCAAATACAGTCCGTTTGGAGTAATTATCAGACAAATTTATAGCATACTTGACTTCTAGATTATTTTAAAATTCAATAAATTAATTTTTTCAACATTTAAAAAAATGTTTCAAAGATCGTATGAATTCTCTGTAATATAGTTAATAATAAGTTTAATAAGTACCTACTTTTATGGTATGCATAGTATCATAATTTATAAAAGAAATAACGAATTTTAGGGTACGTCGATAATAAAACAAATTTTTATTTTAAAACGTAACTCAAAATTATCATATACGTACTATAAATAGGGTACTGTTATTGTTATTATTTAGACCATTGATTACAATGACAGGAATTTACAAAACGTTAGTAAAGGAAATAAGGAGGTTGACAAGCACTAGCCAAGATCAGGGTCACTATCAGCGTCAGACAATTAGCGGAAAAAGAATGTTTGTCTTACGACCGGAAAAATAAAATTTTTACTGCGCGTTTCACATTTCCATGCTGTGTGTATAAAATTTCAATTTTTTGCTAGAGAGATGCTTATATTTAAAAAATGACTGAAACATCTCGTCCGATTCGCTTTCCCGGTGCACACGGATAGCTCCGATGGCATCAATTACCGTTATCATTAACGTCGTATAATGCAAATGTTTCGTATTTCCGATTTTCGTGTTTTCGATACGCTTCGTGTATTCGTTGGAATAGATACAGATCTGTTCGGTTTGACGTTCGTTTGACGTTCGTTTGACGTTTAATTAACGTTTCAACGAGAGGTAATTAAAGAGTTCGCCACACTGTTGCTGCCTGAAATTCGAAGAGCTCATCCTCGAAATATTTCTGCATAAACATCGGGTCTATCGGACCAGAATTCGATTACATGATTCAAAGACCAAGTGAGTCGGCTTAATGTACGACGTGCTTGTGTCGAGCGCATACATTAAATCCATAAATACTGGACCGTTGTTTAGGACGGATCGAATGGCTTGGGGTAACCCAAAGATCTCTGTTTATTCCGAGATTTAGCATTATCCATTAACCCTACCTAGCTAGCAAAGCAGCTATCTGAGATTGATTACACGGGATTGATTACATTGATTACATTGATTACACGTCGAAGCATTACTTCGATTAATGATGATTTAAGTAACGACATACATTTGTAAATGTATGCAATTATTAATGTGATAATATTAAAGGAAATTTATAACTCCATGCATTTTTTATAAGAAATACGCAAATAAATAAAAGAAGTATCAGGCAGAATTTAACGCTGTATTTGACAATGCATAAATTATTATATTGATTATGCTTAGACATGTTTAATTTCTTGACTTAATATTTTGATAAGTGAGTGTTGGTGGGTCAACCAGTAAACAGAAAGGCTATATTAATTGACGTTATATCCTCTTCAAAAATTCATTATCGACTCAATTTAATATTCCAGTGAATGTTTAATGTGTTTAAGCAAAGCCTTAATAATATTTTCAAGTCTTATATTTCCAGCAAAACTGCAATGATCTTATCAATAGCACATTCATAAACGTTCTTAAACTACAAATTATCATGATTACAATTATAAATTATAAAAATAAATACCTACTATTAATAGGTATTAATTAATACGTTTAATATAGTTAACATATTTACAAACAAGATTAAATAAATAAAACAAAATAAATTTGGCTCCAATTAAATTTAACATTATACCATATAATACAACAACTTATCGACAGAAATATTCAAAAATAATTTTAATGAATGGATATTGAATGTTTTTAAATTATATACTTCCAAAAATAACTAAAATTTAAAAACCTTCATTCTTGTTTAAATATATACACGTATATTATAATATTATAAGTATGATGTATACGTAAATATTAGTAGTTGACAATATCCCGCATCACGAGAGTGCACCTTTAAATAAATAATTAGTTAATAAACTTAATAATTCTAGGTTAGAATATAATTAGACGGATTGCAGAAAATAAATTACCAAAGGTGGAAAAATATAAACTTGGCGAACTGAAACTATTAACTTAGAGGCAGCTTCACTGTGAAGCCGTTGAACCTCGCCAAAAGTTACAAAATAATTGTAATACATGACATTATAACGTAGAACTTGGAAAATTAAAGAGTTGTGAAAATTATGAAATTTGTGAAAGTGGTAATTCACAAAAATTAAATGAAAATAATTATAGGATTTCAAAAAAATCAGGAAAATTGATGACGAGTGGTCGAAAATAGTTGTATAATATATGAAAGTTAAGAATTAACGATAAAAAATACCAAACAACTATCAAATTTGATAAAAAAAAGGGTAAAAAACTGCAAATAAGACACAATTTGAAAACTCGTGTTGATAAAAGAATATAGAATTGTACAAATTAATAAAAATTAATAAACTTACAAAAAACCCTGGTGGAAATCCCTTACGGAAATGTACACCAAAAAATATTGTTCGGGGTCCGAAATGACACCCAAGTCGGTGTAAACATTAAAAAAATGGGTGTAAACACTAAAGAAATTGGGGTTTACACCCAATTGGGTGTCATTTCGGACACCGAACATATTTTTTTCTGTGAGGGATTAAAACATTTTATATATAATTCTTAAACAATTCAAATATTTACCACGTTAAAGGCATAGGAGAAATATAGTTAATGTAAGAAAAATGGATAAATGTCCTATTAGCAAAGTGATAAGAATTTTTTTTAAATTTTCAGAAATTATAAAAATAGATAAGGGCATATACCAATAAAGCATTAGCAATTTACATAATTAATATCACTTTTATGAAAGTTGCAAAAATATAAAATTGTACTAAGAAAAAAGCAAAAAAAAATCATAAAAGATGACAAGTTCAGACTGACAACACTCACAACAATTGAAAAAAGAACAGATGAAAGCAGAATGAAGTGAATAATTAATGGAAATTATAAATAAAGATGAATTGAAATCAAATCTATTACCGGAATAACATATATTCCTATTTCTAAAATATAAGATATATTGATCAAAATTTACAATGAAGACGTGGATGATGCAAACATCTGGTTATTGGCATATTATGAGAATGTTATAATTTATCAGTTGTTTAATCCAGATTATCAATTTCCCGAAACAAAAACAATATTTTTTTGAAAAGAAGTATATATGCACATAAATATTCATGTAAAAGTGATTTTTAAATATCCTATGCATTTTTTATGGCGAGTGCAAAAAACTGATGCTAAATTTTATTCGATATTCCGTAAAAATAGGTAATATTGACTTCCATCTGCTCGCGACTGATAATAGTACTGTATTATTATATATAATAAGTTATAATGATACGGCATTCACGCTCGGCATTTCGGGATTCTCATAACTGTCGCTCTGAATAATAACGAACTTTGCGAGCCTCAGGGTTCGAAGTATTTTAATTTCTCCTCGAAATTCCAAGACTTCGTGTAACAACGAGGCGTGGAAATGTTAGTGTAATATTAATGTATAGCTGCATCCAACATATTTTAAAGATTTACTCAAATGCACTTTTCTTTACTGTAAGTTTATTTTATACTATAATGAAGATGCAGCCTAAGCACTAGTCGCGCTTATAATTTTACATTAAATGAAAGACCATCAAACGAGGAGATAATAAATGTATATGTATAGGTTTTGCGAGTATGTTCCACTCGATTGTAATTTGTATAGGCGTGTGAAGGAAGAATGTTGCGAAAAATGAAGACATAGCCTATATTATGAGGATAACTGTATTTTATATAAATAATTGATTTTATAAATAATTAAGTTATTTAAAAATTAAGAAAAGAACAATACGACCACAATATACATCCAAGTAAACAAATACAATTAATATAAGGCCCATACTATTGAAATAAAACAAATAAATACTAAACATTATAGAAAAACATATCTAATTCTTCTATTCCTATCATTTTTTTGCAATAAAAAAACTAAACATCATTTTATTTAACCGAACAAAATTATTTTTTCAAGGTACCTATCTGTGTGGAATGTTGAATCATTGCAAAAAATAAATATTTTCGAATAGAGCTAAATGACATTAAGTATACCTTATTTTATAAAAGAACAATATGGAATTGTGTCGAAAAAAGTTTAACAAAATGAGTTCAATTCTCTAACTTCCTGTGACGGCAAATGGTAAAATTATGAAGCTTAAACACGTGTAGTGGACCGGGTTATTAGTGAAAGGTACTATTTTGGTACCTTTTTAAATTCTCATGATATAATAGGAGGAACGCCAGAGCGTGGTCTACAAAGATAAAGATTTAAAGAGAATTCTAAAAACAGTGATTACATCTGGAGGGAGCCGTGCAGTACGACCTCGAATTAAAGAATTTGACTGGTGGAGGATTCAAATAACACCAACTATTAAAAAAGTCTCTTTAGACAGATTTGAAATAATTAACTGTTAATTTTTTCAGTTTCCTAGTGGACAACTGCATCGGGCTTGTCACCGTAATGTTCGAATTCATTGTCTGCCTCTAATTTATTTAAACTATTACCAAATGTAACAGAGATATGAAAGTTTTTGAGATGTAACAATTCAGGCTGCAAAGTAAAGTAGAAACTAAAGGGATTGAGTAGAGTATTCGAAGAGTTATATTGCTCATTAAGTATAGTCGGAACGATGCCTGTAACGGAGGCAGTTCGAATCCTCAATAGGTTGTCATTAAAGCAGCATGCAGAAGTAGTATCGAGTAGACCTTATCGCGTATAAAAAAAAGTTAGTGACATACTGATTAAGCGATCTTTTCTGCGAAACTATAAGATTCTATTCTCATTTTTCGTTTCGTATGAAATTTTAGAAAAGAAATCGCTAAGCTAAAATCCGATAAAAATTGATTTTTAGAACGTTTCAATAATTATAAAGATACCATTATCCGTTTCTGAAACCAGTTAGAAAGCAGATATTGTTAAACCAGTTCAATTTTTCTTATTTTGCCAAGTCTCCGTTAACAACAAATTTGAACGTACATAATTATGCAATAAAGTATAAGTACATTTTATCGAAACTAAATATCTGATATTTTATCGTTACTACTAAAATTTATAAAAAAATGTATAAAAGACGCGTCAGTTAGAGCTTTATTCGGCGAATATTTAAAATCTCTTAGCGCGTCATTTCTAATTTTCTCGGCAAAGCGAGTCACGATCGTCGCGCGAAAAAGAGAAATATAAAAATGGAATTGAATCGATCGAGACCTAAAGGGACATTTTTATTCCATTCCCAACGTGTCGCGTCGGCACACGCGATAACTGCCTCTCCCCTGTATCGCCGGAAGAGCGCGAAAGAGCTCGCTTATCGCGCGCCGTACCCGGTCATGTACCCACCTACATGGGCGCACGTTATACCTGAGCGTATAGGATCGTATTGGCGTATCCCGATGCCGGGAGACGCTTTGGGCTACGTGGTGACAACTCCATTGTCTCGCCCGACTCTCCGGACCCGTTTCCTACCACTTGCCTCGAGTATGTCGCAGACAATAGGCAGATAAAAAAGACCGATACACCGCTCTTCTCGCGGTTTTGCGACGCGTTTTTCCAACGCTATCGTCCTCGCCCCACCCCCTTCTTCGACAGACAAGTTTGAATGTTCCTACCTTATCTATAATTTTTTACACTTTGCCATTTCTATCAGTCGCTCCAAGTTGCGATTTCCGCTTTACCGGTGTGGAATATTTAATATTATATACACACACACAAAGCTCCGATACTGACAAAATGGTCAGAATAACTCGATACGAAGTATAATTTGGTCGGCAGCTTGATATCGTCTCAGTAGTTAAATGATGAATGAACGTACGATGAAAACATTTTTTTTTTGTTATATCTATTCCAGCAAAAATAGTTCGGTATCTTCAATACATATGACGTTCACAAAATAGTTTATGAATATTAATATATCCTTAATCACGAAAGTTGTCACTGTTCATAAATTCTACCCAAGTAGCAAAATAGGTTATAAATTACCTATATTGACCTCCTTATTGGTCGAAATGATTTACGGACTTGACCAAATGAAGGTAAAATCAACCTCCATTTGACGTAAGTGGGGAACAAAAAGACGGTAATTTTTGGGTCTAAATTAGGTAATGGAAGTCAATATGACCAAGAAATATTAGTTAAAATTTAGTTCGAAACACTTGGGAAAGGTCAAAATGTAGTAATAATACTTGAGTAAACTTTACACTTCGTCGACCAAATTCTGACCAAATTTCAAGCTTAGTTTTTGTTCATTATCTGATGAAATATAATTATTTTAGGTTTTAAAAGATTGGACCACCCCCACATCTACTAAACTAATAATGGTATCTGTTGCGATATGCGAATCGCAATATTATTTGGCATTTTTAACAATTATAGCCTTTCAGGGCGAAATTGGTCTAATCTTTTTTTAAGTCATAGACATTGATCAGTTGGACCAACAATTTCAACTATATATATGTATCAACCGTGTTACGTAAATTTAGTTTTGTAAAAATATACGTATTTCTCATCATGAAAGTTGTATTTTACCGATTTTGAAGAGATTCTAATCAGCCGATTAGGAATTCGAAGTTAGAATTACAAAATTCGTTTGTCACCATAAATCTCCTAGAAGTCACAAGCTTCAAGCTAATTTGGTCGATTATTAAAACTGCTTCTTTTTACAGTCATTCCACTCAACCGCCAACAATAAAAGCTTCGAACGTTTTGTAATAAGTCACATACGCAACGACGTCCTTGATGAAATGGAACTTGAAATCTTTAAAACTTTGAAAGATTCGAAAACTGCGATAAAATCACAATCCAATTTGGTCAGCTCGTCGCCGTCGAACAATAAGCTCTGGTCACGCTGCTTATGTTGAACGGACATTTGCACAGCTCACGGGTAGATCTCGAAACGTTTTGCGACTGGCCCATGTCTGCCTATTCGATACGTCGGTCGACCGGCTGACTGCAAATGGAAAATTGAGACCTCTCATACGATTTTAGTACAGCACGTGTCGGATCTCCTGCGCATATTACGTCCTTGGCTGTTTCGACGAGCGCCTCGCATACTCGCATATCGCCCTAATGCGCTTTCCGATTCGCATTACGGGAAATGGAAAAGTTTTAATACGCTCTGGCTTCTTCCTGGTCCTTGCCGTCGACCGTAGCACTACTCGAGGCTTATAATGCCGTAAACGACCCGGACCTATTTTTTTCGTCGTTACCAAGAGGCCACACGTGACGCGATGTTCTGGGATCAACGTTCAAATGGTCATGAACGTGGGAAATGCGTAACAGATATACCTATTGTTTGCCGAATCGCTTTCGAATTAGATTTCTTTATCTTATGCATTCTCGCACAAGCGTTACATGTATTTTCCGTGATGCGGTTGCGGAAAATTGTTTCCTACAAAATTTTACGATTACATTACTATATAAAATGGCATTCTTTTAAAAGACATAATACTAAACTTTGGAATTGAAAACCTTGTGTAATCGAATGTGTTTAGCACGTTAAAGTCGAAGCGCCCAAATTTATTGAGCGTCAGTATACAGGTGACCAGCAGCTGCTCGAGAAACTTCACTGACCGAGATCGAATGAAATTCGGACGGATAAATCGATATGAATTGGAGCCTAAAATAAAAATTAAAAACTCGTATTTCTTATAGTTTTTCTTCTTTATTAATCAATTTGTAATCACAACGCACGCCAAATTGACAATGGGCATCCATTATATGTTGTACACTGGACGATCAATGATAATCTAGTTTATGACCATCAGAAAATCTACTCATGTGGTTCCACTGTACGTCCATCGTACATTCATTATACGTACACAACAGTGGATCCGATTAATGTCCTCGCCAATACCAACTTGACGTACATTGGATATACTGCCGATTTTTTGATAAGTTATGCATGGATAAAAATTTTCAAAAGGATTTGTAGAATGCGCAAAATTCATGATGCTTTGTCATTAATGACAACACTTGTCTGCGGAAATGGAATGAAAATGGTGAAGAGGGGAATCATTTCCCTTTAACAGAGTACATTCATTTTAGCGTAACCAAATCCCCTATCAACTTCAAAAAGTATCAACATCCCTACAATTCAATCATCATTGAAAGATAGGTGTACAATCAATCACTACCTATAAGTTCTAACTTTATACAATGTAAAAATAGAGGCTTAAAACGATTACGTCTTAGAATTTCCAATGTTTAGTGCATAAGTCTGTCCTTGTTTAAGAAGGCTTGTTTACATTACTTTCAGTCAATTTTCTTGCTTAATTAAAGATTTCAGTCGCATTTCTTGACTGAATGTAAGTGTTTCTTTTTATAATGAATTGAAGATTAATTGTGATTCATTGAAAGAATAAAACAAACAAACATTTTGCACAATCTTATTTGACCATTATTCAACGAAAGCATAAAATACTTTCAAAGATTTTTTGTTTATTCATGACACAATAACCCAAGTATATTCTTGCGAATAATTGAATGAATCGTCCAGTAACGGCGCGATCATAAAATGGAGCCATTAAATTCTAAATTACCCTCATAAACATGAAAATCGAGCTCAACCAACAGTTGAAGTTTGTTCTTTCAGCATATTATCGCGGAGAATAAAAAATCAAATATTCATGGAAGCGTCGTAAGCAGGTTGAAATTACGACGAGTTTTCAAAATATAAAACGACATACGCACTGGAGGCATGAATGCAGGGAAAATGAAAGGACTGCTTGTTGATGAGAAAATAGGAGGCGCAGCGGGGAAAGCGCGAATGCGCAAGCCGCGGGCGTCTCTAATTTCGTTAACGTGAAACAAACAACTTAGTTACCGGTATATGATTGTTTGTAATTAGATTCGCTAACGTAGTTTGAGTGAGGGAGAAAAAATTTGGTCCTACGAGTGATGGCGTACTTAATTGAGTGTGCTAATTAAAGCTGCGATTCAAGTTGAACGGCACTCGACCGCACGCGCAATACATTAGTACCGAATTTCTGCCAGCGCGATTTTCGAATGCTGCCCACGCCGTGATTTTCCTTGCTTTTTGAAAAACTGTGTTTAACTTTTATGCCACGTAATTCTGTTATCATTCGCATATCGTGACGTTATTCAGAATCCTCACTAAAATAAATGTAGTTGTCTTTAGTAGCAATGGTCTAATTTTAAAAATTTACAAAAAGGACAGTTTAAAAGGAAGTTACGAAGAAAATCTGAAGTTAAATTAATCATACATAAAAAAATACATACATGAAGTTAAAATAATCCACAATACGTAAGATTGACAAAAAAATAACAAATGAAATACAGAAGATAAATTAAAAGAAGAGACTTTTCTGACAGAATGAGAGGCACTGAATTCACTCCAATCAGCACATTGCAATGTCCTAACGGTAAATTGATAAAAGCTTGCTTCATCTAGTTAAATAAATCCAGGAATAAAACTAAGAATGACTTCTTGAAATTGTCAGTAAAAAGAGAAAAGGATATTAAACTCAAACTCATGAAGTTCAGCAAAAGCAGAGTAGACTCTATCATTACTGGGTAAGGGTAACAAAATTGACATTTTTGTGTGAAAATAAAAGCAGATGATAGAGAATAGTCATATTCCTAAAGAAGTTCCTGCATACGCAAGGCTTTAGCAAGGAGACCTACTAAGATTTCTGAAGGAAGTGTACATGATGCTCTAATCTTTAATTGAAGAGTTGAAGTTCCGCTATATAACGCGTTATTCAAATGCGACCATGATGAAATGAAGAAGATATAAAAGTGTTGTTAGTTAACCTTTAGAGGATGGGAACACCCTCATACGTCATTATTGTATATAATGATAGTCAATTTGATGATACAAGTAATAATATTGTGACAAGGTCATTGAAGAAATTGAAGAAACTGGAAATAGTTACCTATACACCAGCAAACACTAAACCATCCTAACTGTATATCTATAAGTGATGGATAATATTGCAAGGGGTGATTTTTCACATAATTTAAAGGGAAAAAGTTCCTTATCTAAAGAATGTAAAATAAATATTTTTTTTCTTAAATTTTGTGAATTCCTACGTACTTTGATGTGGGTTTTCATATCTGCCAGCTATGGGATACCCTGCATAACTGCAGTTAGCCGGTAGCAAACGAGATCACGCTCATGTATGTAGACTTGCGAGATAGACAAAAAAGATTTCACATTGATTGGTAGATAATTTCATTCAATACTGGACAATTTTTCTTCTCCATTCCCTCTTATATCGTAGACTGTTGATACGATTCTGCAGAGTCGAATAATCGAGAGTATAAGGCTACCTCTATTAATAAGGCGGCAAACACACGTTCGAACGTTCACGAGAGACGTAGATGTCTGCCGCGACTTTTCCTACTTTTTTCACTTCATAAATTTAATCGGCTTCGGGTTTATTGGGTTTAGGGGTTGGGCAACCCGCCGCGTGTCGCGTTCCGCGTTAGGGTAGGTGCAGGGGGGAAGCGAGAAAGCTAGCAAGATTTTGCTCACTCCTCGTTCCGCATTGTGCGCGTCTTTTCCCAGCTCTCTCGCCCACATAGCCATTATTGTAGACCCTCCTTTCGGCAAACACCCCGGCGGTGTACTCGTGTCTTTCTTTTTAGCCACGGCGGGTTGCGAGCTATTAGACCAGGAATTTTTATGGAGTGTGATAAAAATATCCGCCAGTCTTTCTGTACTCTACATCACTCCTCGAGCGTGCGTCGCTCGTCGCTTTTCCTTCCTTTCTCGCGTGGAAAAGCTCCGGCAAGTTCCTTTCTTTTCCTCTTCGCTTCGGGCGATGTCGATTAAAAGAAGCTCCCAGGCTTCACCGCGGGCAACGTATGGGTTTCAATTTTCCATCCCTCTAGCAACGGACATAAGGGGATTGAGGGATTCCTACTTTCGGAGGATATTCGTTCAGCTAGAAGATGTAATTCCATACCGAAAAGCAAGCCTGTTAAGAATTGAAGGAAATAAGAAATCAATTTCAATTTAAGAATTTTATTGATGTGGTATAGAAATATTTTATACTTTAGCTTCTTACTTTTTATATTATTTTTTAAATATATTTTTCAAGTTCGGAAGCACGAAATAATTATGTTGTTAATAAAATAGTGAAATAATTCAACAGGGGATTTTACAAAAATTGCACGAGTAAGGCGTCAAAAAATATTAACAATTAAATTAGTTTTAACTTTCATTAAGAATTATCTTTTGAATTTCATCAAGATAATTCATACATATTATTCCAAACAACGTAAATCCTTGACTCACATTCATTATAACCAAAATCAACATCACGGTAAAGAGCAGCTTCTCGGAACGGAAAACTCCAATTGACTTTTGATTCACAGAAAGATTATTTGTTTTTCAAACCAATCGAAGATCTCGGGAAAAGAAGGTATCTCGCGTTACATTGGCCCTGGGATCGGAGAACGCGACGAAGGATGGTAAATTAGATTTTTAATTTGTCCTTCGACCGAGAAAATTAAGTAAACGCCCCATCTCGAGAAAACTTAATCTAGTCGGTTGATCCGTAAATGTGCTAGTTCAGCAGAAGTTTTCCGTTCATTTTTAAGATTTTCTTGCCGTAAAACCAAATTAATTGTTTATTCTCTATGACGAGCAGATAATATCATTGCTGAGTTGTCATTGAGTTGTCAAATCATGGATAAAAATCAATATGTGATTCACGAAATTAAATAATCACTATCACATTTCATTCATGCAATATAGTATACTAGAATTGATGGGATTTTATGAACAATAACGTAATCGGAAAATATGGATAAATAATTTCAATATATATTCATTATATATTATGTAATAGAGGAGGGTCGTCATGGTTGAACAGTAGTAACGGTAGAATCGTCGCCTTCATTCCCCTTTGGCATACTATAACGCCATCTATATTTTTGTGCAAATGGTTGTTAGTGATGTCTGTAGACTTTTCACATGATTTACAATGAAGTGCGCGGGCAGTATACACGTGTCACTTAACTAAATGCTGAAACGTGAACAGGAAAGTAATATGTGTATAGTTTCCAAAAAAGTGAATTAATCAAAAAAGGAAGATGCTGACAACAAAGTAATTTGACTAAATTTCTTCGTTAAAGTGTACTTTGAAAATTTGAAATATTATTTGATGCGTGTATCATGCGTTTATTGCGTCTGCGTGGCAGGACGATTGTGGGTATTGCAGGTTGGACTTATTTATTTTTTATGTTTGGTATAGTCATATTTGTTTAATTTTTATGTCCATATTGTGATTGGTAATTTTTTTTGGCAAACTTGCATTTTTCATATTGACATATAGAGCTTTTTATTTCAATTTCAGGTTTCCGTTCATCAATTTCAAGTGTATCTTAACCTTATTTATAAAGTAAGATATTATAAAAATATCTTTCTTCGCGATATGCCTGAAAGTGTTCATTTTTTTCGTGACACGATAGCATTAAAAAAAAAACATCGAATTAAGTAGACAGTCTGGAAGATTTCCGAAATCTCTGTTTCTCTTATCAAACGCCCTTCCTTAATTCTCCCTTATAAAAGTGTCGATAAGGTAACATTTTCTATGTAAACGGCGGGACCCAACTCTTTTGCAGAGGATCCGAAGAGCCTCCGGGAATGCATATTTCTCCCTTGAAATTCTCGAGCTGGAAGCAGTGATTTCGAGTGAAGCTTGAGTAATTTCCAAGTTTGAACTTTGTCGAACGCCGGATTAACGCTCGGTCTCCTTGGCCGTTCGTTTATTTTCAGCGCTTTCGCAATGATGATGGTTTTAGACCTTTGCAATGTCGAATATTCCCGAGATTACACCGCGGGGCTAGGGGAGCGGGGCGGAAACACGCAAAATCGAGGTAGTTGAATGCAATTCGACTACGTTTAATCGCCGTGCGGCTTTCGCATGTTTACGCTGGGAAGTACACTTAGAAAGTTTTTCCCCGTAAAATTTGCTTGTCGATGGAACGGATTTATTTTGTAGTGTCTTCGGTTTATTTAATTGTCGAAGCGCCGCTGGTAAACACCGAAGCGGTTAAATTAGATTTGTGTTTTTGTTAGGACTCAGCCGAATGCAAATGCCGCGAAACGTAAAAACGATTATCGCGGGTGTATTCCTTTTTTTTATTTGCAGGCACAAGTTTTTTTTTTTTTTTTTTAATTTCATATCTATGAAATGAAACAATGATTAATACTGCAGATATAATATATTTTAACATGTTTTAACGTGTACTTGTCGTTATGATAAATTTTATATTTAATTGCTTCCGCACATATGGTATCACTTCAGGATCAATAAGGAGAGGTCAGTGTTCATTCCATTCTCTGTTTCCCCTATTTCGTAATTCCTTTGATTGGTCTGCGGAGAATATGTACTTCTCTAGCTTTCAATAGTAATTAAGTTGCCATTTAGACCCTGCCAGAAACTGACAGTAATAAAGGAATGATCGATGACTTTATCGAGAATTTTAGATTAGTGACATTAAACAGGCGACGGTGCGATATAAATGAGCGCTACGCACCTCTAATACCAAAACATAAATACTCTAAAAACGTCCTGATCAACGGTATACATAGTGCTAGAAGTGTCGTGTTGTCATAATCATCGTACTATTGTCAACATCACCGTTATCGTCTTAACATGAAAATAATACTACTTAGAAGGAACGAAAACAAGAATTCACAAAATGAAATAAACATTTATCAAATTAAATATCGTCTGGCTCGTTTTCAGGGATTTCATATGAATAACATCCAATATTTAAAACTGTACAGACCAAATATCACTGCGAAATAACATTATGTCCCAGTACTATAATGCTCCAATGTTCAATAATAGTCTCTGCATGAAATACAATCTTCAGAAAATGAAAGTTGTCAGATAAAAAAATGACATCTACTCAATTTGCTTCATACCATGATAAACCTCTTAATTTCATATCCCTCATAAAAAAAAGTGATGCAACTATTATTTGGTAAGAATGCTTTTAATTCAGTAATAGCTTAATGGCCATTCGATTTGAAAATTGGCCTGCGCACGAAGTAGTCAAAGTCAAAGAACAGTCCTACGTCCCTAAAAATATCTGAAATTAATCACGGCCGCGCATAGATTCGAATATTTATATCTGACAACTTTCCCCGAATCGTTCAGAGCTCAGAAAGTAATTTCGCCCTCTCTCAAATTATACGCACCCCCGTGCATCGGGGCAAGACAATGTTTTTCCAATTGTCTCTTTGCGCGATTCTTTCGCCTGCGCTCCCTTCATCGCAGCCTCCTCGATCTCCGATTAGCGTTTGCGATTCCGAGCTGCTCGTAATTCTTCGAATGTGGGTCGTACAAAACAGCCTGGCAAGCACGAAATGTCAGAGAGCACGGTGAAACACGGGGGATGCACGGCGGCTGTAATCGGTCTGTGGGGAACGAAGAAAATGGAATCGTACCAATGGAAAACAGCCATAACTCTCGGCGATCGAGCGGGCGAATAAGGCGCGTTGTTAACTCCAGCACCCGCCAGCCAATCGGCGGTTCCTGCACTCGCATCTCGAATTCGTTTGTGGCGCGCGTGCTATGCAGACGTAAAGTGAAGTAGCCAATGTAAACCATACGTCATGCATCAAGATCGAATTCGATGTTGAGCTTATTTGAAAACAGGAAAGCACTTTCAAAATATTTCAAAAGTTTAAAAACCATACACATATAATTCGAGAAATTTTTTTACGTGTAAAATGGTTAGAAAGATCTCTTAAAATGCCATGTTTTTGCTCCACATTAATAAATGATTGGACCAAAAGTTTAGGAGTTATAGGTACTCAAAGGAAAAGGTATAGTCCCAGTCGAACCAGGTTCTACTGGTAAGACCACCGTATGAAATCAATGAGATGTAGAAGAAAATGATTAAAAGTAACCCGTATAAGTGACAGAGAAAGGTTGAAATACACTTGAAAATGTGGAGAGGATATCTGAAATAGAAATGAAGTAAAAAGCCATTTGCGTCAATTGTGAAACTTTATTTTATAGTTTATCGATCATACAAAAAAAATACAAATTAGCCGGTTTGTTACGCTTTTGTTGTTTTTGCTTCTTTCATCATATATATCCCCAGGCAGTATGTGGCAGTTGTGAGGACTCGGACGGTGAGGACTCGTGTGCATATAGATTAAGTTTGGTCGGGTGAGGTTAGGTTGCGATTTTTCTTTTAACATGTACTTAATACATCACGAACGTCCAAGATTCGTAGGACTATATATTTTATTATATATATATATATTTTTTTTTTCTTTTTTTAATTAATTAGCCTACTTTTACGTAACAATATTTCTTCCGAAGACTCCCTACGCATAAGGGATTATGCTATAATTTGTGGTAACGGTCCTCACAAATCAAAAATCTCCCCACAAGTAGATGTAAATTCGTTTTTTTGTCCCCACAAGTATGCCTGGGAGCAATATATATATATATATACATATTTCGGGAAGATAATTGGAAATTTAAAAAAATGAAGAGAAGTTGTGTTAGTGAGAATACGAGGGTCTAATAGAAGAGAGGCCGAAATTCGCTAGGGGAAACATGCATCAGTCCCTGTTACCTACGACAGCCTAACTGTTGGCTTACTCCTCGGCGTAACTAAAATTTACAGTAACATCCTCCACTACTATGAATGCCCCCATCGACGACCACCCCAGTGATCTGATCCCGTGTACACCCCTGACTCGAGCAGCTTGATTTGAAACGTCATTGATTTATATTCCTGAAATCCCAGGTGGAATATAGGGAAGCCACGTATTAAGTGCACTGGGCAAACTCGAGTCTTTTATTTTTCCTTCATGAATTTCCTTTTTAGGTATATTCCATTTAGCAGCAGTAGTACTTTGATAGGACATGTTAAAGTTCTGAATTAACTCGGAGACTGCGGAGACAGATTTCAATTGTTAAAATAGGTTAAAATAGGTTTAAATTATGACTCATTTTTATAGAATTGATTTTATTTACAATTGTTAATATTTTAATAAAAATAATTATTTTATTAGTATTAACTAATGTAAACGTGAAATTTTCAACTGAAATGCCACCATTGTTCATATTTCGTTCGGATCGATAAAAAAAATAAAGATTACATTCATAACAAAATTTACATAAATTGAACAAAAATTATAAAAATAATCCACTTATCAAAAAAATTAAATTAAATTAAAAATATCACTGACGCCGTTTTTTCGAAACAATAATAAAAAAAGTCAGAAATTTTTGAAAAATGTAATACACGTAAAAAATATTTAAAGATCATAATTATAGAAATATGTGATCCAAAACAATGAAAAAATAAAATAATGGATACTACACAAAGAAAAAATTCATTGAAATTTTCAAATCAATAGCCACAATTAAATCCTATCATCGTGCCAATGAAAGATCCTTTTAATACTAACAAATATTGATTCACTCCATAATACTTTCTTGTAACAAAGGAATTGTTTATTCATTTGATTAAATACTTAATGGCAGCTATTGTATGAAGCGTTTCATTGAATCAATGACTTTATTTGTTCTTTTTGTAAATATCATCAAAAACATTAAGTATACATAACTATTATAAAATGCTGACAAAGATCGCAAACATTGACTAATTATTAGTCAAAATCTACTAATTTAATTAGAGAAAATCCGGCAACTAATAAATAGCAGAAAAGTACTAACTAAAAATTCTTTTCTTGTGTGTTTCCGAAGTTGCTGTTTTACTCGTATTTTTCACTATAAGTCTTCGTGGAGCGATCACTCGCAAAGCCTGCGCAAACTTGCACTTGCGCATACTATCTACTAATTCAATTTGTGAAACTCGATTGCAAATTTAAATAGTGAACTCGTATCACTAATAAAATAGTAAAAAGTGTTTACTGCGTACGATTAGTAAGTACAACATCAAGCCCAGCGGAAGTACCCAGCCAGAGCCCTTACTTTAATCGGGATCCCGGCCAGAACCCTATGTGTCATGCTCAAAATTCTACTAGGGTAAATAAAACTGAAATGAGAACTTAATAAAGTTATCCCTAATGAAAAAAATTATACATTTTTTTATTTATATTTGTTGAACAAATTATATGTCGTATAAACAAAAATCAATAATTTTCATGCACCCAAATGAAGATGAAAATCACAGAGCTCTAGTGGGTAAATTTCCACATGAGTATTTTATCACGTTCTAAATATGCCGATCGTTATAATTCAAAATATTTTAATGAAGTTCGCTACACGAATTATTGTCTTTCCAAGTGGAATTATGGTAAATAGCGTCGATAAAGGCATATACACTGAGAAAAAAGTTTTATTGCAGTAAATAAACATGTTTATTTGTGATATATGAATGAAAATTGATTAAATGTTAATAAATTTATTATCATT
>JAPYZR010002125.1:0-18024 GCA_030522945.1 Trichopria nigra
GCGCATTACACTATCTTTTGGTACAACCAATTACTCCACCAGATCTAAACGTAGGAATCTATATATTGGACTATAGTTTCATATAAAAAAGGATTTCAATTTAAGAAACTAATATTTTTTTTGGGTTTTTTGCCATTCTGGGCGCCATATTGGAAAAACGACTAAAGATATTGGAAAATGGACTTCAGATTCAGAAAGAACAGACCTGAAACCTATAAGACATGGACTTATATAAAAATACATTTACCCTTTCTATGTAAATTATTTAGCTAAAAAACGGTGACAATTTATGCCATTTCAGGACGAAACGGGTTAATACAAAAATAAAAACAGTAATTTTTAAAATATTTTCTGTCTTTTTTATTACATATGTTATCGACCTTAAGTTTAACATCGATAAACTAGGCAACTTTTTTTCAATTCTACCTTTGATTGTTTCTGTAAGAAAGTACTCAAGATTAGAACTTTCAAAGCATTCATATTTTTTTTTCATCTAAAATGTTGCTTAAAAAAAGCAAAGAAATTCGATTTTTTTTAAAATGCCTTAAAAATATCTAAACTATTTTTGCGTATTCAGAAGAAAAAGAGCTTTGCAGTGACCTACCAATCGTAAAAATTACATATATATCCGAAAAACAAACATATGTTTTTTTAATGTAATATTTATATCCGTAGCAGACATTTTTCTGGATGTTAAAAGTAATGGAGTTCAGAAGAATGGCCTAAAACTGGTCTTCTTTTCTACTAGGGATTACAGCCTCCAGATTTCATGAAGGTAAATATGCGAAAAAGGATAATGTATATGATCTTCAAAATCGCAATACCGTTGTGTGTGTGTGTGTGTGTGTGTGTGTGTTTTTTTAATGTAATAGAAAAATAAAACAGATATTTTATTTCGTTTAATAAATTATTGTGAAAAAAAAAAAGTTCGAACAAAAATTACGATAACTCGCAGTTTTTAATGGTCGTCACGGAGGTCATTTTACTCAACATTTTAAAAGTATACGAAATGGACTGTCTCATAATTTTATGAAGAGAGCGCTGGATCGATAACGATTAAATTTGAGCCTCTTTCTGATTTTTGAGCAAAATTTGACCGACGTTTTCTTTTCAACTTTAGAAGCAAAATTTTAGACTTGTTAAAATCTTATAGAAAAAGTTGTGGAAAAAATAAAAAAATGTTTTTTTTTCATTTATTTAAAAACAATGTTAATTTTCAAGCCTCTGTTGCAGGCACGTGTTAATATTTTCCGATTATTATCCGATATATATATGATACATATTTACAATATGTGTGTAATATATTACAATAGTAGTTTGTATATGAATTATAATATATGAAATAAACATATCATTTATGTATAAAGCATATATATATATGAAAATAAAAGAAAATGACATTAAATAACGTTCCCACGAATTAAGGAAACACTTCCTTTTGTTTTCTTTTTTTCAATTAGTTGTCTAATTGAGCACGTATTATTCCTATATATAGAAATTTATGAACGAATAATGTCTATTGTATTTAAATGACACTAAATATATGAATAACGCATTCGCTGCAATACCGCTACATATATATCAATGTATAATATGTACAAATTGAAAAACATTTCGCGAATATAATAATAATAATAATAATAATAACAATAATAATAATAAGAAGAAGAATAATAATACTTTACAAGTAATTCTGTTACGCGCACACGCACACGCACATATATCGATATTATTTCACATCGATTGAATCATAATTGCATTTCATTGCAATTAATGAGAAACGCGGCGCTTTAAAAGCACTGAATGAAAATCGACGTGATTACAATGCGTAATTGATGTAATAAAATCGGTTGTTTTAATTCTACGCTTTGTACGTATTCTCTGCGCTCTTTGAATCTTAGAAGAAAGGAGGTAAGTTCATTAAACTTTTTCTTCTCAACACAATGGTCAAACTATTTTGAATGAAATTGGTATGACTCTTTTCCTATATATATAATATTAACTTTTATATAAAGAATTCATTTTTTATTCGCTTTGTATAATGAATAATAAATCTGTTTATGACTGATGTCCAATTTGCAATAAAAAGATGGACTTTATTGAGAATTATAATTACATATACATATATATATATGCAAAATATAAGATTAAAAAAGAAAATAAAAATGATAAAGAATTTTTTTTAAAGAAAATCTCAATATATATTTTTGTTATATTTTATTTTGTTTTTTTTTTGTATTTTTGTTAATGTTATATTTTCTTTATATATATATTTGATCGAATTACAAATAATTGAAAATGAAAATTTATCCCATTTTCACTCTAACGATTCAAAACTACAATTACACCATGCCAATTTATTTACAAATGTTGCATGCACAGAATTAGAACACTATCCATAAATGTTCATCACTGTCGATTCATTACATTCACATACATTTGTTCATTATTTTGGGAACATTTATCGTCAAAACCGGTGCTCCAAATACATGAGACTGCCACGTCACGTCGTTTTCCTATTTGTGCCCATCAGTTTAAGTATTGTGTCTCTCGTGCATTTGAAAGTAAACGATGTATACACATACTCTTTGATCTATATAATTGCGGTGATCTACGTGTGCGATTCATTCCTGATGTACGTCTACTGTTTACTCCCAGAATTAAAAATGAATACAATGCCAAAGTCATTATTTCGCATATTCGCGTGACTTGGAATGGTGGGAATTATTCACCCCGTGCTCTATAGTACGTCTTATTACAAGCTGTATGAAATTCATATATATAATATATGATCGCGTCGAATGCTAATGACCAACATTAACGTACGTATTTATGTCAAATGATAATTGATAAACATTAATCGACGTAAATTAATCAAGCCTGGATTTTTAATCCAATTCGCTGCAAACTATATTAAGTTTGTTTAATGAATTCCTTGTTCGTTAAGTTCAATATTCTTGTCAGAAAAGCAAAACCGTGTATCAACACCTGTATATATGAATATCCAGATACCGAAACAGCATATATATCCCAGTATAAACGAAAAACGATTGATGTGCCTGAGGCGAAAGGGTCAAAGTTGGATTGAAAATGATAGTAAAGGATTCACATTCATGAAATCCAATTTCTGATCATTTCTGACCCTTCAATCATTTTTCGTTTATCGGGACGATAACATGTAAGTTTACAATTTGTGAACAACAAACCGACAACTTGAAATCTGCATATATTTTCGGCAATTTGCCGGCGTTTTGTCGGAAAATTGCGGACTTATATACATGCAGTTTTTCTGTCTGGATAACGAAGTACTACGCCGCGTCCCCATGACGAAAAAGACGGATTGAAACGGAAAGGTTTTCATTCCGTTGCAATCCGTTCCATGTATATGTATACATGTTGAACCGTCGTAATCCGACCTAATTCGAAATGGTCACACAGTTTCCTATATTACCCGACTTATTTCCATGTAATCCGACTTATATTCTGAAATTGTTCTAAAGATTCCCATCCGGCTGAATCCGACCGAATCCAAGAAAGTCGCACATATTTCTATTTTACTTCATCACCCAGTAAATGAAAAAGAATTGAATGTTCAAATTTTGGATTTAGAAGGATTCAGAATGATTAAGATTGATTCATTTTACATACCAATGAATACTGCCTAATCCTTTTTAATCCAAAATTTGACCTCCCAATCCTTTTTCGTTTACTGGGCAGATTTAATCCGACTTTTTTCGAAACTATTCAATACAAATCCAATCAACACCAATCCGAAATGGTCAGATTCCTATATTTGAATGTGTGTCGGAATAACTGATGATCCATTCGGATTGAAATCGAGAAATGAAAAGGATTGCAAATGTGCAACGGAATGACCGGATTCGTTCGGATTGAAATCACGGAATGAAAAGGATTGCAAATGTGTAACGGAATGACAAAAGGTTTCGTTCGGATTGAAGTCGAGGAACGCAACGATCCGATATGGAATGACTCGGGTTTGATGGAAGGCAGATTCCATGTTTTCTCGAATTATGATGGTTTGGCGTCGGATAAAATTTCTATCCGATACTTTCGTAGTTTTGCTATAAAACCATTGCTCTCTCGACCCAGGAAATACGATATACAATTAGAATATATAATGAATAATAAAAAAGAAACGAAAAGGAGAATAGCATTGTATTTTTTTTTTCAATCATAGAATAAACTATAGTTGCGAGATACGCCAATAAGTACAATGTTTTTAGGGCGTGTAGAGAATGACATTACCGGCCGAATTCTTTAATGGAATCCATCCGGGAATAGAAAATTGTTAAACGACCGGCGCTTACTTATATATACGTATGTAAGTATCCCGAAGTGGAATTAAAAGGTGGCGCACTATACAGGACTCGCGGAATCAATGTAATCTGGTTTACCACACGGACCCGGGCGGTAATTACGCTAATGACGCACGCGATCGCCTCCGAAGATGGCTTCGTTCCTCCTATATAGCTACGGCTATCAGTAGCTAGCTCCCGGAAATATACGTCCGCGGATACAGCGAGAGGCTCCACTTTCCCATGCCGGGAAGGTGCAATTTCGTATTCGAACCGACTGATAGAATCAGACAAACGCGATATTAAATTGCGCTTTCGTCCGCGGAGTGCTGAAGCGATCACGTGCCGGAAACGCGCTAATGAAGTTCGCATATGAGGGGACTTCTCAGCACCTGCGAACGTGACTCGGAAGACCCCTAAAACGACGCGGCCTATACAATTTTGTCAAGAAGCTCGCCGGAAGATGCCCTTCAACGATTACGTTTTTATTTTATTTATTTTTTTATTCTTATATGGTGCAAGATCAGTTGTGGCTAAAGAAATCACAACTTAAAGTGCGGCGTATTTATGATGAATAAATATAGATAAGGGTATATATACCCCCATATGGATTCCCAACTATAGTTACAATAGATATGGCATAAGGTCCCTATTTTATTACTAGTCCAGCTGCTGGTAAAGTAGAAACGCAGTAGCGTTCCGAGACGTTGAAACATGCGCTGTAGTTCGCATAGGGGAGTATATACTTGCGCAGTACTGTTTGAAAAGGTGGAAACGCCCGATCATTTTCAATTTTTATACATGAAACTAGACGTCTTAATTAATACACGTGGGTTTTTCAAACCTTGAATGTTAGTCGATGGATATCCTGGTTTTATATAGTAATTTCTCCTATATGAAAGAAAGTCTTATTTGTTTGAAATATTTTCGCTACGGTAAATAGGTTTCTACCTGCAATTTCCTATTGTTTCGATGTTTTCGATATCTCTTCGATTTGAAAGTCGTCAAGAACACCTCGAGCCCTGGGGCAGATCGTCGTGAAAAGCTTTGACGCGACCGATGGCTGCGTTTGATACATTCGAGACTTGCTGGTCTTTGGTTTCACGCGCATCCGCAGGAGGGCGGAGGGGAGGGGTGCACCTACATATAGGTGGGTTTTGCATGCAAACGTGCAAGCTTTCCTTTGGTTTTCCCATTCAGCCGGCTTGAATCGCGCTCGGGATTTAAATTTAAATGCAAACGCATATATACGCGGCGAAAGCTCGCATGCGATGTGTGTATATACGCATATGTAGAACTGCGCTGCGGCAGCGGACAGCAGTGGACGTTACGGAAAACCCATTCGACATTCCTGTACCGAATGAAAGGGGTAAATTTCACTCCAAGGATGCCCATTGACAGATTCGAAGGGGAAGACGATAAGCCGAACCATGAATTACCATGATTTTACTTTAGACATGAGAAACAAGCACGCACGGACTATATATATGGCGAGTTTCCGAGGGCGAGACAGAGAGAAATAGACATATATGTATATATTTAGAGAGAGAGAGAGAAAGAGCATTTCTACTTTACGCGGGCATTCCGAATTCTGGGAGTTGGTGCATTAAGAGGAGTTCTGCTTTCAACTAGGAGAGTGATTATGTCTGCCATATTTGTACTTGTCACCTTTAGAAATAATCTAAGACTAATGAAGTACTTCCATTGGACGTTCAGACAGGGCGCAATTATGGATGCCCAATGTACGTCCGCTCGATTGACCCACGATGAAACGTGATAGGAAACTTCTATGTAGGAGTACCCTCGTTTGCAGCACCAACAAATACACCGGAAACGATACTTCGCATACATAAAAGACAAACAAAAAGTAATGTTCTGTCGGTCAGTATGGTCAGTATTATTAGTACGTATTTTGGACTCCAATTAACGTCTCAACTTTGAGGTTATGTTTTGCAGAGACTTGCCTATATTTGTTGATGGGATTAGGAGTATTCGTGGTCACCATCGCATGTCTTGAAATTAACACCTGCGTTGGAGGACTTCTTCAGATTGTTTGAGGTTAGGATGAGTCCAGTTGTTTATTTCAAATCGTGTCTAAAAGACCTTACGAATATATATGTATTACGAAGTAAAGGACAATTATAAGAAATATTTTAGTCAGATTCGGAATGTGTACTTACAGTAGCTATCATGAAGAATGAAGGTAATTCTTTTGACATCTTGTAGTCTTTGCAAAGATATTTCGACTTATCCCGGTCGGTAAGAGCTTCTTTTCGAGCCGCTCATATAATACAAGCAAATTGAGAAGTGTCTTAGCAGAGATAGTTCCGAACGCACAATTGCGAAGTTCCGGCGAGTTTTCGAGAACTCTTGCCGAGGAGAATTCCCCATGCTGTACCTGTCGGAGAATCCGACTTGCCTGCGACTTTGTGTCTATGTGTGTATGTATGCATGTACGGAGTCTAGCACTGCATTCGATTAGCCCGCGCTACGGGGAGGCGGCTTCTTACGCGGAAATATGAAACGTTATCATCAGGAGTTTCCGGTGCCTTTGGGAGGAACTTCACGACAGACATCCTTCATTTTCATTCCTGAAATCCTTTGAGACGTAACTTCTTCGGCTCTTCGGAAACGACACAAATCCTTGTAAAACAGTTCCGATTATTCTACACTGAGAAAAATGAGTATAGTTACAGGTCGGTGTATATGTATACCCAAGTTATACATTACTAGATAACATACAGTTTTTTATATTATCTACGTATCTCGTACCTCCTTTATACTATTTACATTTTTTCGTTCCTCTATTTGATTTCTTCCCTCACTCGTCATCGCTCTGCGTCTCGGGGCTGGTAATGCCTAAATACTTCGCAACGGAAATATGTGTCCCCACATTTTTGAGGCATAATAAGTGCGGATAAACTATATACCCCGCACAGTGACACCCATTTCTTCCTCGCACACAATTGAAACCGCAATGAAACGATTGAAATGTTAAAACGCACGTTTTTTTGGAATTTGTGGTGTCCCCACTGTGCGATAGATCATTTCACGTTTTAGGGAAAAATTGAAAGATGCTGGAGGACAGGATTAGGAAAAGGGTACCACTATGATACCATTTGTCTAATGCTGTCCTCTAGCATCTTTCAATTTTTCCCCAAGCGTGAAATGCTCTATTTAGTTTCTCTTCTTCATTTCGTATGCACATTACGTGAGCCGGTAGTAGTACCAGCCCCGTGGTCTACTGCGTGCCGTGGCGTCAAGTTCACTGGAAAATTGGAACCGAATGTCCAACCGAATGGACAACAGTGTCTTTTACTTTCTCACACACTACTATATACTAGTGGTGGAGTTGAGGGGAAAAGTTAAGATAACGAAAATAATGTGGGTCCTACTGGTCATATACTCGTCATGGGACAACTTGTCCATAAACAATGACAAAGAATAGAGTTGCAACAGAATAAAATTTGCATGAGTCCCTGATGTGTCCCTTAACGTTTTAAGGGACATTTGTATACACAGTCAGACCTGAATGGGAAATTACCCAACCCAAGAATTGAAATCCAGTATAGAAATTTCTCGGGATGTGAAACTCACATTCTGCTTTTCTAAATTGTAGCGGTAAAATGATGGAGCGATGGAGACGGAATATACGCGGGAGCGCGCGCCGGCATGCGACACCCGACAGATGGCGTAAGGCGCAATTCATTTCTCATTACTGTAAAGTGCGATCACCTTATTTTCTTGAATCTTTTCGGTAATGTGTTCTTATTTGTTAAATGTACAATATTTACCCTTCATTTGTTACGACTTATTCTGCTGCATTAATCGTCAGGACGAAACAAAACAATCAGCGACTACAATCGAAAGGAAACAAGTCATATGTCGTCGATAAGTATATAAGGTTATGTTCCCTATTGAAAATATCCGGGTGGTTTTTACCACGTGGTCTAACCATATATGGTCATTTCCAAGTTGCGACCGGATATTTTTTGCCGACTTGGCCAGGTCGAAACCACGTGGTCATAACCACAGTTTTGGTACAACAGCAAACGTGGCCGAGTGGTTATAGTTCGGAATTGAAAGGATGACCCGACCCGGGTTCGATTTCTCTTCAAGCAAGTTTTTTTTTTATTTCACATTAATATTTTTGTCATCAAGTCATGACCAAGTGGTCAAGACCATGTTGGTCGAAATCATGTAATTATGACCACGTGGTTCCGACCTAGTCAAATCGCCCAAAAATACCCGGTCGCAACTTGGAAATGACCATATGGTTAGACCACGTGGTAAAAACCACCCGGATATTTTCGATAGGGTTGGAAGTCACAAATGCTCAGGTTATATAATATATAATAACAATACGTCCTATAACGATTGGATACATCAGGCGTTTCTTTCATGCCCGGATGCGTTCGTGACGTCTCTCCCGAAAATCGCCTATACCCTACTATATACGCACAGTAGGACAATGTGCGAATAATACACAATGTATATACGAATAATAGATGCGTCATTGGTTTCGCGGTGGCAAACCGACGAGGCGACGTGGGTAGCATCGCGGGTCGCCGGGTATATGGAAAATGCGAAGCGCGGAAGTCGAAAGTTATCGGGACGTGCCTCCAATGCCACATCGGGACCCGCGCGCATCGTCGAATATCGCGAATTGCGTAATACACGGTCAGCGAATTATTTTAGCCGATAGTCGCATAATGCGCGGTCGATAAAGCGTGAAATTCCGTTGCGGCAATTAATAATGAAGGCACCGAGACAAAAGTATATAACGCGCGATGTTTACGTGTTATTAAATGCTCGCCGGGTCGAAATTATTAATGTCGCGGCCAGTTTCGCGACATCGCCGTGAGATCGGATAAATGGCGTTTGGCCGAACGATAATGGATTTTAATGGGTTGAAACGCCGCCGACGACGGACTCGGGATCACCTGCGTGAAAATCGATCCGAGTCCCCGGCACGCATCGCGAGGGGGAACATTATTATTTAGTCGGATTAAACTGGACGCCGGGCTAAAATATGGTTCGTCGAAATTTGCGGTTGCCGATATTGAAACGTAATACTCGCGATATATATAGTAACGAATCGTCATACCGCATGGTCGATTAATAATTGAATAATATCCCGAGTTCTGTCCGAATTATTTCGAATGGCCATTAAGTACTGCATTACCGACCGATGGTAAAGTGAATTTCGTTTCGCCGAAACGTCCGTCAACGGTGTAGGATGTCATGACGTTCATTCGCCGCATCGTTTTTTGTGGGATCGAAAGATTTTTGGTCGCATTGTGCTGGAGAATAACTAGATTTTGACCTAAGATAGAACAGTTACCGACTGAGATTTTCAAAAAAAAGTATAAATAAAAAGTGATTGTAGCGTTTTTTCAAAATTCGGACTTTGGTAGGGTGTTTCTATACATGATGTACAATACTTGATGAAATATTGATGACATTGGTTCAAAATTAAAGGAGGATTATCCGAAATAAATAATTTTTATTGCTGGTTTTTTATTGTATGTAAAAAAAAGTACTGAACGTAAAAATGCCTTACTTTATCATATTGACAGAAATAAAACCAGCGTTGTGAATTTTCACATAACATACATATATGTAACAATGATTTCTTAAAATGCATTTCTGCAATTTATAAAAAAAAAATCAACAAAATATGCAAACGATAAAACGTGAAAATTTTCGAATTAAATGTGAGAATGCGGCAAATTCGTCGATCCTTTAAAGCGTTCAGCCGCCTATTGTTTCGCGACGATTTATACAGGCTTTGACTAGCCGATATTTATCATTTTTAAAAGTCACTCCCACTTTCCCGGGAAAATCTCTTCTTCCGGAATCTGTCGATTCTGTCGATATGCTGCCGATTCTCGATACGCCGCACTTTTCGCCAAGCTATCGACCGGAAATACAGGCGGAAGTCGCGACGACGGCCTCGACGGATTCCACCAAACGCCTATAAACACCTCGACGGGAAATCCACTAATCTGTACCAACTTCCTATTATAAACGTTTTATGTCAAAAAAACTGAAATCATTTTTATTTCGACGTTATTATAAAAGAATTATTTCTTTTTTATTTCAGAAAAAATGTATAATACACTAAACGTTTTTCATTGCAGTGAAATTTCAGTAACATTTCTGAAACAGTAAATGCCCTATACCTCGAAATCAAATGTAACTTTAACATCGAAAATCCGCCTTATGATCTTAGAAATAAAAGAAATAAAAAGAAAATTATATATCATATAGCTTAAAAATTTGATGTACTTTATTATGAAATCGAAAAAAATATTGTTTCTATCATTTAAAAGTATAAAAAGGGAATTTTAGAATTAAATGTTACATTTGAAACGTTTCCGAAACGCTACTGAAACTTCTCTGTGACGAAACATTTAGCGGGAATAATCGGATCTTAGAAATTTATGAGAAAAAATATTGTTAGAACAACCATACTATCTTTGACATAACCATTATTCTTCTGGTTTTTACACTACCATTTCTATAATTAATATAACCATAATAGTTATACGTACCCTAACAATACATTTCTCGGTGCAGACTTTTAAATAATTACAATGGTTACGAACCGAAATCAGATTTCGAAATTTGTGATTAGAACCTCGAAACAATCGTATAAACGATAGTAACCTAGTGCAGCACTCCCCTCCCATAATATCAAAACTAACCGTCCTTTAAAAAAGAAAAAAAAAAATGACATTATCCGAGGACTTGTCATAAACCTGGCCTTGTGGGTACTCTAATAACATGTCTCGCCCAGTCTATGTTTCAGTGTTTTTCGACCAATAGGATTTGAGCAATCGCTTTTCATTTATATTTAATTTATATATAATAATAGCATTCTCGGAGTATATAAAATTGTTATACTATAAAACAGTGCTATTTATAAGAAATTATAAGAAAGTGCTATTTTTATACCATTATATATATATTCTATCATTACAAAGAATATCAAATATATATATATATATATATATATATGTATATATTTGTATATGTAACCTTGACATGCGAGACATTAATTGATCTTTTCTCAAATTCATATCTTCTACGATCAAACCGTAGGAGATAATCTTGTTGGTAAAACGCACAAAAATTTCCTGTCACGTGATATGCACGACGAGAAATCACGGCGCCTCGGACGCGATTCGTTGCATAATCCTTTATCTGTTAAGCCATTGTGCTCCTCTTACACCACCCACCCTGCAAAGTCTTATCGATGCAATATATAATCTAATTATTCCGTGTTGTTGATTTAATCTCTTATTGGGAAAACGCGGACATCGAGAGTTTTTTCGAAATACATATTTATAGTATGGCTATAATATGGAAATAAAAAACTGTCAAAAGACCACACATTAAAATTGGACTTAAGTGGGTTCTAAAGTAGAACAGATACCAAGGAGTTTTTTTAACAATAAAAGTATAAATAAAAAGTGATTGTTTTTTTCAAAATCTGGGTTTTGGAAGGGTGATTCTACATAACCTATACAATCCTCAAAAAAATATTACCGAAATTGGTTCAAAATTAAACGAAGGATTATCCGAAATCAATTATTTTTGTTGCTGATAAGAGAACGTAATTTATTTCGGATAATCCTTTAATTCTGAACCAATTTCGATGATATTTTGTTGGGGATTGTATATGATGTCTATAATCACAGTTCGAAAGCCCAAAATTTGAAAAAATAAAACGTATCAATCCTTTTATTTATATACTTTTCGCCTGTTTTGAGGTTAGGTCGGTAAAAGGTCTACTTTAGAACCCCCTTAGAATGTCCTAGATATCTTGCCTAATAATAACTGTTAAATTATTCGAAATTTGTAAAAATCATCGTAGCTATAATAAATATTGAATAAAATTATTCGAAATATAATATGTATATAAATGAATGGACAAATATTAGATACATGCTATCCAGTCAAAATATCCAGTTTATTTATTTACATGACCTTTTAAAATCGTTTCCTACTTATTTGTTTTGAAATACAATATTTATGCAAACTTTGTAGGACGACAATTTGACCTATTTTCTTTTATAATTTTAATACACGGATAATAAAATACCGAGATGTAATTGATTTTCTCAGACTTATATATTGGAGAAGATGAGGTTGAGGTCAGCAATCCTGATGTCTACTTTAAACATTTGAAAAAGAAGATGACGACCAACCCCACATGCCCATGCTGATAAAAATGATATATTTACGAATGGTTTAATGACAATAACAATGTAGATAGTGATAATACGAACAAAAAATACGATGAATAACTATTATGAACAAATAGTGTTGGTACATGTCACGAC
Organism: Trichopria nigra; assembly: GCA_030522945.1. NCBI lineage: Eukaryota > Metazoa > Arthropoda > Insecta > Hymenoptera > Diapriidae > Trichopria > Trichopria nigra. The sequence continues at coordinate 12,668 of JAPYZR010002125.1, forward strand.
GTAATAAATGTAATTGAAGATCATTATGCCTACGGTGTACATCATAATAAATGTATATAAAAGTATCACAGTAATATTAGGCAGAATGTATAGGCAGAAATTGGACAAAAAATGCTCAGGTAAGTCGTCCCAGATGAGCCTAAAAATGATGGACAGAAATTGGGTGAAAATTGAGCAAGGTTTATCTAAAAAAAGTATATCTAATTAATATGAAGGAAAATGTTATTTTTCTAATAAGAAACTGTCCAGTTATATTGTCCACAAACTAGACAGTTTATAAGTAAATTGGCCAAGATTCAAAATTTGTATTTAAAACAGTAAAATTAAATTAAATTTTCACTCCATGAAATTTTTAGAATACCTTACCATGTGTGTGTGTATATGTATAGCTACTACAGAATATCAGCACAATGTGATGTAGTAATGAACCAAAAGTATTTACGCAGGAATTACCCCGCAGCTGCTATTGGACATAATTAATTCGGGGGAGCCATATTTCAGGTTAATTTTCGCATCCTTTATATTTGCTTCAATTTTACGTTGTATCTAAATATAGGATGGGAGGTAAAATGAAATTAAATCTCTTTCGTATAGCGAACCGCAGGATGAAAGTGCGCTCGAATGTAAATTAATTAAAAGTAGATGCATAACTTTCGAGGGACACTTTGATCGCGTCGCAAAGGTCCTATCACTACGCGTGTAATCACTCGTTTTGCATTTACGTATCCCTGGAAATGACGTCGCGAAAAGCGACCTCTGGGAATTTTATTTTGTCCAACTTTGCAACTTTCCTCGGCACTGTCCCTAATAGCACGACTGGACTTTTTGAGGAATCGCGCCCACCGGAGACATCTCGATTTTCCGTATATAGCCAGTATACGATCCTCTATCCCTAAATCACTTTATAGTATAGATATGTGCTGTCCCATTTTTATATAAGTAATGTAACAAATTTTCTTTGTATTTTGAATTATGTAAAAATCAATGGAAAAAATTATTAATGAATAATTTTTGGCAAGTGGACTATAATTAAAAAAAATCTAAATCATTAACGTTTCGACCGTTTATTACAATCCTCGTCAAAAAAATTCTAAAAGTAAATGCATTATTAAAAAATGTATGAATGAAACAATCTCTGCGTAAATATTAAAGAAGAAAGAAAAAAAAAAAAAATATATATATATAATAAAAAATATGTACCTTATGAATAATGTTGAGTTCATTTAGAGCATATTTAAAACTTAAATAATTAAACTTAATTAAAAATTTAAAAAATTTAAAAAAAATTTAAAAAATTTAAAAAAAATTTTAAAATTAAAATTAAAATTGTGATTTTTTAAAAAAACGAAGGCACATTTTTTAAATGTTAATGATTTATTTTTTTTTAATTAGTCCACTTACCAAGAATTATTCACTAATAATTATTAAAAAATGGACAAGAAATTATGTAAATCTGAATTAAAATTTTAAATCAATGGAAATGACAATCTCACGTGGGAAGGGATAGAAAATATGATCCCGGACAGCAGGAAATATTGCAGCAATATTGCAGGAAACTTTCAATATTTGTGTAAAGGAAACTTTAAATAAATAAATATATATTGCAGGAATAACGCTGCAATGTTGATGCAATATAAAATATCCACCTCTATCGATTATTATGGTATTGCAGAAATATTAAAGATACATCACAGAAAGATTATTGTGCTGTTAATTATTATCAATAATTTATACGTTATAAATATTGAAAAACATCAAAAAATCGTGGCGTAATATTTTTGCAATATTGTTTCGCGTATATCAGAGTTCAAAATTTCAGAAATATTGCTGTGATATTGTTAATCTATCGCTTTATAAGATTTCCGCTTTGGTGCGAGGAAATTGAACTGAGAAACATCGTGGCGTAATATTGGTGAAATATTGCCGCAAGATAACATTCCCATCAAGCACAATTTTGTCAATTATGCAATAAATACACAACAATTATGTAACAGTTACGTAATAAGTAACATGTCTGTCAATGTTACGTAAATGTTATTTTCAATGTTTACAGGGTTAGAACATATCGCAAATATCGCTGCAATATTGATTTATTTATTGATTTATTACGTAAAATAAAGCAAAACATTACGGAAATATTGCAGAGATATTGCTGTGTAATGTCATTATATATAAATATTGACATTATATATAACATATACTGTCATAATCAAATTCTAACATATTCGCTATGTTGTATAAGTAGAGTGATTTATGAAATATCGCTGAGCAATATTTCTGCAATATTTCTGCAATATTTGCTTTATTTTATATTGTAATGGAATATTTATGAAATATAGTATCTACGGATACGTCATATTGTTGTCTTGCCGTAATTTTACTTTACGAGATATCGCAACACAATATTGCTGCAATCTTGTTATATTTCAATTAAACTGTAATATTTGCTAGTCTGTTTTTCTTTTTTCTTTTCTTGCGTACGATGATATAATTTTTCATTATGAAAATGTTTGAAATATTTAATTTGAATCCTTCCTTAGCTATATATATTTATATATGCTTCGGTGATCTCGTTTGCAGGTTTGTTTTTTTTAGAATCCTTTCAAAACCCAGTATATAGGGAATTTTAATTAAGTTAGTGGGAAGCTTGTTTTGCGTCGCCTGCTGTTTTGCAAGTTTATCAACAGCTTCATTTCCGTCTATTCCAATATGAGCGCAGTGACCTAGAGAATTGTGTAATGTTTTTATTTAAAGATTTTTCATTGAATTCACAAACTTATTTTTTAATTTTTAGTATAATAGTAAATATATATAGATGTAATTCATATATTTGATCTTACTTCCGTGGAATGAATTTGTTTAATCCATTGTTTGTTGTCCGTTTAATCTCGGAAGAATGAAACTTTAATCTCGACTGGTCTCAAAAGTGAGGCTTGATTTCCATTCCAAGAAATTTAGAGATAATATATACAAAAACAAAAGCTCATTGTCGATCATTGGTCATCGAACTGTAAAACGTAGAAAAGACCCAAAGGGATGCGAAGCCGCGATTATTTTCCGATATCCTTCCTTTATCGAAAATCTTTACGGGCACTTTTTTCTTGCACATGTGATAACAAAAATATTGAGAATACTGAGAAAGAATAGACACAATTTTTAAATTTGATAAAAAAGTTTTTTTTCTCGCAAATGTAATGATATTCCAATTTTAATGACAAACAATAATCGAGAAAAATCGATTTACGAAAATTTATTTTATTTCAGCGAGAAAGTCGTCGTAAAATGTAAGGAAAAATGACGGGAAAGAAACCATTGTTGGAATTATTGAGTTTTTCAATAGCATAAAAACAATTTTGATTTTTTTTTTTTTTTGAAATTTACTTTTTGTGCAAAAAACATTTTTTCAATTATTCCATTATCGTTTGTGTACTATATCTGTACTTCTGTCGATAAACGTTAAAATTTAGAAACTATCCAAATTTTACATTTTCCAAAGCAATTAATGAAAATTCACGCTATAATAGAATAACATAAATTAAAATTTTTAAATTGACAGTTCTGACCATTGTGTCTGACAGTATTGTCTATACACGAAAAACAAAGTTTTGTTAGGAAAACCACACTATATATAGTTGCCTCGACCATTCTTCTGGTTGACACGTCCATTTCTGTAGTTGATACAACCATAGTATGGTCGCTCTAACAATACTTATTTTTTCGGTGTAATATATATATATACAATATATATATATATATATATAAATCTGCCCTTTTGGGGACAGATCGACGAGACCTGAGATACTTTTGCGAGGTTTGTCTTGAAAAAAGATATTTCCTACGGTCTCTCGGAGATCCCTGGAACATCATCTATATAGATCTCTCGAAAGAAATTGATAAAAATGTCAACGGGCTCCCACGAATCTCACTATGATTATATATAGTGATTAGCGACAGATCCTGCCGCAGATATATCCAAGAGATGATTATCGGGAAGAAAAATTATCGGGAAAACTTTCCACGGTCAATTTTAGAGATCTCTCGAATACTTTTAATGCATCTTATATATGAAAGAAAAATATCGTCGAGCTACCGCCACTAATCCTCCTCACGATGATGTCTGAGTAATTATAGCGGGTGATCCGAAAGTGATCTCCGTCAGATGTGCAAAATCATCGGGAGTGGTCTTTGGAATATCTCGCGTGGATCTATCTTTAAGGAAAAATTTAATGATATACACCGAAATGTCGGGTCCATCGTACAGATGACGTAGATCGCATTCACTTGAACCTTATTCGAAAACGTTCAGAAGCAGATTTCATTTTGCTCAGAAGGGTATATAAACTCCAATATTTTGTCGCGCGTATGGGAGAAAAATGAAAACTGGCGGCCAGCGGAAATTCCCGTTGAGATCGACCGATGAAACTTTTCAGCAATTACAGCGAGTACCGTATAAAGCTAGTAAATAATTGAAAAGCCCGATCAAAGCCGGTCGAAACACGGAGAGTGAAAGGGAATTTGGCGAGCCCTTTGACGGGGGAATGATTCTGCGGAATATCGACAGCCGTTGGAGTGCGCGCGACAATGGTTATCCCGGAATTAACCGAGTGATATACACAACGTAACATTCGTAATTACGCAATTTCCGATCGAATATCCGCTGATTTTGATATCGCCAAATGTCATTAAGAACGATCATATACCTTGACGTCCGCAACTGTATCCGGGGGATGAGACGAAGCTATAGCGGTTTCAACACTTTTTGTTTGAAATTCCCTGCTGTTTTAAATGTTCATTTTTGTTTGGGTAATTTATAATGTCTTTCATTTTCGGTGATTTTCAATTATTTTTAACGATGATGGAACAATTCCCATATGATTCCCATGGCACGGTAAAAGGTTTAAACAAGAAATCAAGAGGCACGTTTTATTGTAACAAAAACATTTTCGTTTGTGGGATTTTACGTCAAATTCCTACATGGAATCTCATATGGGAATTTTCTGTAGGGGATTTTGCCATTTTGAATTTCATCATTTCGTTATTTATTATAATACATATTTACTATGTCCCGTACAACACAATCCGTCCCGTGATGACCTGAGGAGCTCCTGAGGACGTCCAAATGTCATTTTTGTGACCTGAGGAGCTTCTCGGGAGCTTCTCGGGTCATCCCGGGACGGATTGTGTTGTATGGGGTACATATTTACATATAATAGGTATATTTACTATATCACGGAGAGAAAATTATGGTACCGGATAACACAATGATGGTACCGGTTACCATCTTTAATGCTACACATACGGACTGGAATCTAGATTGTATCAGGTACTATCTGAAGATGTTCAAATCAAGATGGTAA
>JAPYZR010002126.1:0-32622 GCA_030522945.1 Trichopria nigra
GTCCTCGTAAATTTAACATGGAAAATGATAGGGAAATATAAAACATGGAAAGTTATGTAAAAGCACTCGTAAAATACTGTTCTAATACATTCACACACGATCGCGCGCGCGCACACACAAAATTGCAAGAATCATTACTTTTTGTTAGCGACCGCGTGGAAAACAATTATTTATTTCGTCTATTGAAGATTTTTGAAACGTCAAAATACCGATTATTAAATAAATTCGAATCGATATTTGCCCTAGGCGACTCTACAATGTAATGAACTGGCTACATGAGGTTTCTGAATATGATGTATAAATGAAAAATGTTTACTTTGTTTAATTTACCTGGGTAATAAAATCTTAAGTCTAACTCAAATTAAAGTTTCGGCCGTACTTTCTTAACCGCTTCAGAAATTTACCACTGTAAAAAATACAAAAATGTTTGTATAATAATAGTAATAATAAGGTTTGAATCAATACCCTTCCCCCTTATATAAAGTAAAATTATAAAACTAATCTCCGTCACTGTGGCCTTGGCCGACAACCCCTCGTACGCACTTTGTACAAGATCGTGGACAGAATATTTTTGTGCATTTTTAGGCTCCTGGGTTTATGTGAAATGTAAACATTTGATGGTTCGGGTAGAAATAATAAAATTATAATGCACGTAGTGGATCCAAGGTATCAAAGATGTTCGAAATTCTAATTTTGGTTTTTCTTCTTTATATCTTTCATTCTTAAATAGTTATAAAAATATAAAAATAAATAAAACTATCATTTATTCATTTACGATAATTTGCAGGAGGTTAAGCACATGCCGAATGTTGATGTGTTCGAGACATTCCTATTGAATCTAGGTGAAAATATTGTCGACTCGGTCGGTGGAGAGATTGATAGAATAGAACTGAAATTGAAGGTAAATTAATAAATATCAAGACGAATTTTTCAAATTTTGATTTTGTATTTTTCGTTGCTTTTTTTATCTTTTCTTTTTTGGAAAGTTTGTCTTTAAGCAGCTGTGAATAAGCAAAGCATATGGAATAATTGCTTAAGAGCCCTCTCACGACCTGAAGGAGGGTAAGAAACTTTGCGCTGTGATTTTGGAATTTTGAGGCATTTTTTATTTATAAAATATTTTCTTAGAAATTAATTAATTTACATGCATTGCTCGTCATGAATGGTACCGGGTGCAGGAATATGATAATAGTTCGTCGTTTAGAAATAGGAAAATTAAATACTAACGGTTCGGAATTTTTTTCTGTTTTTTGCTTTTGCTCAAACCAATATAAACCAAACATATAAATAAGGTTGAAGTTTAGAATTTATTTGCAAAAATATTTAAATAAAAATACTTCAAAATTAAAAAACACGGCGTAAGGTTTTTTTTCTTGCAGTTTGGCATTCTCCTTGTCCACCTTCAGATCGATTTATCAGTCTGTTTGATTAGATCAAATTATCAATTTAAAATAATATAGGAGAGAGAAGAATTAACTGGCCATATACGGTTCCACTATTTTTCATTTTTTATTGGCCTACGCCTCGAGACCGATTCGTGTCCTCCTCAGGGGCTATAACCTTAAGATTAAGCATTTGAGGAGGACACAAATGGGTGTCGAAACGCAGGGCAATGAAAGTAAAAAATAGTGGAGCCGTACATGGTTTCAATAATTGTTCAAATTGTTTTTTAAATTGTTCAAATAACAATTTAAAAACCGTCGTTAATTTTACGATAAATAATGGCCATTTTTCTCATGATAAAAGTCTGCCCTTAAAATGATGATTGGTACAGTAAAACATTTTTACCGAGTACTTCTGCAGTTATTGAGTTATATTTTTGCCACTTTTACTACATACATAAATGTGTATAGAAAGTCACATTGTAATCTGAATTACGTAATTTTGTTTTTTTACAGAAAAAATATCCAGAAATCCGGCATTGTGATCTCGAAATACTATGAAGATACATTTTACGTATCGATAAATGCGGAGGAGATTGTAAATATTGACAATAATATGTATTGTGACTATGTCACAATATTTCAAGTAACGCAGTGGCATTCTCGAGCTCATTACATTTTTGTTACAGTATATGCGTAATAAAAAAATGCATCAAATCAAGTTTGACCAATTTTGCATTCTTTATTTTTGAAAGGGTACAAATTAAATTGGTACATCATTTCATTTTTTAATAATTTCATTCTCAAATTTATTTTTGAAACAGCAGAATCTCTCAAAAAATTATTATGAAGTACTTACGATACAAAGTAACATTATTTAAAAGTAACGAAAAAATACATTGCAACGAAATGTTGCGTATCCGGCCCTGCCGTCCTACCTTACGGGTGCTCCCAAGCGCCGTGCCGTTCCTGCAGAAGAGAAGCTGTAGCAGAAAAGTATAGTTTACCCGTGCCCCAGCCGGGCTACACGGGCTATACGCCGGCCGGCGTATACTTCGAGGTCCCAGCGACCTCCAGGCCTCTGATTGGCCCGCCGATTCTACGCGGACGGCTACGAACGTTGCCGAGCGGCGACGGCAAGGACGCCACGCGCGTCGCGCCCTTTAATTCGACTCTACGCTTGAACTCGCGCGCTTCGGCTCCTTTTGATTTTGGAGCTCGTGAAGGATACCGCATTTTTGGGACCCTGGATCCTCCGAACCTTCTCGTTGGAGTGAACAGGACCAACTACCTTTTCTTGTTCTTGCTGGATTGGCGTATCCCCGGAGGAAGCATCCCGACTACAGTGGGAATCTCAGCATCGTCGATATCCTCATTGTGGAGTGCCAACAGTTACGATTTTTGCGGACCTTGGCGTCGACTGAGTAAGTTGCGAGCTTTGTATCTGCCCCCGATCCCCCCTTTTTTGATTATTTGAGCCCCATTGCGTTTGCGTGCCCCCTCTCTACCCCTCCGGTCATTGTCAAGAGTTGTTCCTCTTTGCGAAGATTATTGTAATCTGCGACCCACCTAAGTTCAGTAATTTATTAAACTATTTTCTGTGGTGTAATTCGATAATTTCATTTTCCCCTTTCCTTATTCTTATATTGGTAATAAAGATTAAAATAGCCTCCCGCCTAGAAACGGGAGAATTGCGGTTACAACATACATAATGTACATATCTTTAATTAAAAAATGTAAAATTGTTTGTTGTGAACTACCAGTAAGTTGGTATTACCTTATAGATAGAAATGAAGAAAGCTTCATAATTCAAAAAGCAGTGTTATTAATATGTAAGTAATAAATAGTACGTACCTATATGCATACGTCTGTCGTTCACAAATTCTAATTTACAAACCTTGTCATACCTTTACGATTTCAGTTGTACATTCGCATTTTGCTCATTCATTTATCTTATTGTTACATTTAATATAAATATTATGTAAAGTCAAGGCTATTAAAAAACAAAAAAAAAATTCAAGATATTAAGAGTTTTGGAAACGACGCTTGGAATACACCAAAATTCTCAAGAATCAAGGAGGTAACTGACATTCACAGCTGTATCTCACGAATCACTAATATACCACAAGTACCCAATGCATTCATCAGATTCTACTTTGCCGTTGGCTGTTTTGTGATCCGTGCTCTTGGATCCGCATCCATGAATTCGAGCCTTAGAAAATCGCTGTTATAATGCTTGAGAGTGTAGTTAGTCAACAGCAAATACGCAATACAATTATCGCCGCTTATTCCGATTAATTCTGTCAATTATCGACATTTAAAAGTAGAATTTCGTAATTGTTTACTTTTTTATTACGTTTCTCACGCCAACATTTTTTATACTTTTGACGCAACAATAAGTTTTATTTCTTACATTGCCAATCTCCTAGCAAATCGAGCGTAGCTACAACACCACGATGTATATTGAAAATACGTTTGATAAACATAGTGTTTAGTATGTCCAAAACGTTGATTTAGTCAAGTTTCGGGCACGAAGTATAAAGCACACGTGTCGTGTGCTCAATGTTGTTGCATATTAGACAAGCCGGAAAAATTATTGAGATTCGGTTACTCTATTTAGCTAAGACTTACGGGGCTCGGAGATCATCGGTGCGCGTAACTTTGCGACCATAGGTGGTATCAGAGAGGAACAGTCTATGGCCTGGAAATGGCTTATAGGCTGCGAGCTCCGTGACTTCTTGCAAGGAAAATTCAACTCGGCACCAGTGACGATTCAAGCGCTGTAGTTCGGATATTATGTAGAGCTGCCCAATTATTAAAATTTAAACTCCTCAACTTTAACTTTCAATTCATCAAATTGTAAAATTAAATTGTAAACGTATCGAATTCCATCTTAAAATACCGTTGTTTAGAGGCGCATTTTGCTGATGCGAAAATTACTGCCCGTTCAATAGACGCAACGTTTGTTGTATAATGTACACATTATATGTAACTACACTAGTATCTGTTTGTGTGAAGCACAACCCAACAACTCCCAAATGTGAAGGTTTTCCAGAACTTTTTAAGAGGCGTCTCTGGAGTATAAATGTAACCAATGTAACTAAACAAATTGCATGCAAACGAGGACATGGCGTATTACCATATGGACTCAAATCTGAAAAAGCGCGACATGACATGCTTCTTCTCTAATCCTTTCTAAGCTTTTCGTCGGTATAAAAATAAAATAATCTTATCTTTCCCGTATTTTGTTTCACAGGTGAAAACTTCTGAATAGAATTTATTTCTTGGAGAAACGGTAATTGAAAACAGGCAATATTATAAAGACATCAATCGTTTTGGCCAATTTTATCTGGGTGCTCTTCAGAAAACAAAAATAATTTCTGTAAAATAAATAAAAAATACAAAGTACAAACTAAATAACAAAGATATTATAAATATAGTATTACAGCAAATTTGTAAACAGAAACAAATTTTCACAAATACATTTTTTACAATACATATTACTTCGCCTGACGCAAGGCGGCTGAGGTATTGAATTTGTGGCGCAAGATTTTCCGATTCTTCGATTTTGGGAATTTTTTGGTGGAAATCTATTCCGCCGATTTTTAAAATTGACCACTTATTCTCTTCGTCTATTCCTGGACAACATGAAGGTATTTATTTTATTATCGTGTCAAAATTAAGCCGGGTCGAAGGCAAGGGTTGAACACATGAAAGTCGAAATGTCCGACATGATGTACGTACGTATGTTCGCTCTCTAACTCACGAACGAATAAACAGAATATCTTCTGTGACCTCTTTTTTTTATACGCCAAACTAACAGAAAGAACTTATTAGCTTTTGGAAAATATCTACCGACTGCTTCACGTCGCAAATTACCGTTTTTTCGCCCAACTTCGAGTTCTTAAAATTTGTTTCATTCACTTTTTTCCAATTATCTCATGAACAAAAAGTCCAATCAACCTGATTTTTTGTTTTAAGCACGCAGTTTCATGAGCTGGAAGCAATAATTAATGACACAATTGTTGAAAAAACAAAATGGAGGCCACAGAATGAAAAATCCTGATATTTTTGCCTTTTATAGTTATTTCACGAACTAGAAATCCGATTAACATGAATTCTTATTTCAGTGGACAAGCATAATGCGCCCGAAGCAATGGTTGTCATTACAGTGGTTTCTAAAACAAAATGGCAGCGTTCGGAACTAAAATCCAAATCATATTAGCATTTCCAAGTTACTTCAGTAACATAAATGTATTAAAATTTTCCAAACATTTCTAACAGTGTAGCTACGTCGTCAACACCGTCATCTCCGAGGTGTTTCTTTCTCCTTCCGAAAACTTCCCTTGTATTCCGGCTGCCGCTGATGGCGCTGGTAGCCGTCTTTACTTGGTTGATTGCATCAATGGTTGGACGACCCTTCCTGAAGGCAAACTGGTTGTCGGAGAGGACTCCTTATTGAATATCTGCCTCTAGTCTTGCAGATATTACCCGCTCATATAGCTTCCCAGGAATAGCCAGCATATATAGAGTGGTCGGAGTGCGGATCAATCATCTGGAGCCTTAATCTCGTTGTACAGAGCACCAACCTCTGTTTCTTCCATTGTTCCGGGATTCCATCGCACCCTTCTCTTAGGCATGCGCTGAATGTAGCCATAAATATGCATTTGGATTTCTATCAAGACAGTGCCGGATGAACGTCCCTATATCATTCGGAGAACAAATGACGGACAACTCTGTCGAGGAATTATGGGCAACATGGAGTATTTATTCTTTTGGACTTGATCTTATTCATAATCGGTACATACGGTCCACCCCCGGTATACCTATAGAAATCCTGCCAACACTTTCTCTTTGCTGCCTTAATTTCTCTTAGCAGCTTTAAGCTTGTTCCTTCGTACTTTATATTCCACGGTGAGCTTTTCCCCCAACAGCACCGAACCTTATTATGACAAGGTTAAGTAATGTTGCTATAAGGTTACAGGTCTACAGCAACATTACTTAACCTTCCCCTATAAGGTTCTATGCTGTTAGGTTGGTATCGCAGTCTTTCAGCTCAAAGTCATTCCCGTCGGAAAGTGGCAATGTCCTTTTTCAACCTATGGCGTCGTCATTAATTAGAAAATTACGATTTTTTGTTATCTGTCGAGAATGGCACACTCCCCTGGTAAAAATCGGACTATTCGCACGATGTACATAGCCCAGTAATCGGAAATGCAATGAAAGGTCAAAGAACGAATTAAAATGGATTAAAGTGGATTTCAGTTGATTCATTTCCTATCCATTTTAATCCACTTTAGTCCATTTTAATTCGTTTTTTGACCTTTCAATGCATTTTTGATTACTGGGAGCGTCCAAATCACTCTTAACTTACAGTTAACGTACACTTAAAGGTAATTTAAAGTGTGATTTGTCACGCCTGTACAGCTCTCGTACATTCCATTTTCATCAGGGTCAGCTGCTAAAAGAAAATTCAGTAGAGTTACTTAACGCGTGACGCCGGCGCTCCATCGATCGGCGGCAGAGATGTGCAGTCGCACTGGCAATAGAGGCTGAGCCTGGCCTGTTTCTGTACTGCCTGTGTCGGTGAAGTGGCAGAGGCGTAGGTGACGGGAATCTCCCCCCCCCCCCCCCCCCCCCCCCCCCCCCCCCCCCCCCCCCCCCCCCCCCCCCCCCCCGCCCCCCCCCCCCCCCCCCCGGTTTTCAAGGGAAAATGGTCAAAGATTTTCAGAGCATGGTACGTTATCAATAGCAAAATATAAATTTCTCGCGTTATTCTGAAAATGGTATTTCTGAATTTGGATGAGTCATCCCATTGCAATTAATGAATATTCAATATATATTCCGGTAGTATTTAGTAATTTAAGAACTAAGAACCATTACTCAGCGAAGTACTCCAATATTGTATTACTACAGCATTACTGCGGTTTTAAATGATTCAATAATTTGATGGTGTTAATATTGAAATTGTGGCACATGCAATCAATCGATCGAATTTGTTACTGTCGCCTCGCGCCGAATGCAGATACAGCCAGACATTTGAACTACTTGGCAAGTAGTCGAGCTGCTGTAACGAAATAACTATATTAGCATTAAAAATGAACATGGGAACGGCAGTCCGCGCTCGCTCGATATATAACGAAGGCGTTAGTTCGATTTATATAAATACGAAAGCTACAAATAATTGCCCCTATTATCGGTCGACCTTCGAAAACGGCAGATCCTCGAGAAATAATAGAGTTATTTTCTACGGTTTGCGCAAAGTTACACATTACACCGGCCGGCGATCCACGTGCCTGATGAGGGACGGCGAAGCCAGTCCGAGGGTATCGGGCGATCGCCTGAGGTACAAGTCGCACACCTTACATGCGAACATTATTTTTCGTCGTATTAGTATAGGAGTAAAGACGCGCCTTACTTTGGAGAGGATCGGTAGCCGCAGTCGTGAAGTATATTGAATTATGGAGGCCCGAAGGGCCGAATCAAGAGAATCTTGCGAGCGAAGCGAGCCGGGGGTCCAGGGGGTCCCTTGGTGGGGTTGGCGGCCGAAGGCCGCAGGGGCGAAGCCCCTAGTTGCCTATTTGTATTTCTATTCCGCGCGCACTTGTCTACGACTCGTTTTCCAAACAACGCACGCGGGCAATAATTACACGCTTATCTCCCTTGCGCATTGTTACTTGGGCGATGTTGGGTACTCTTAGCGGTGGAACATCTGCTGATCGCCTTCAGCGATCAGAATTTTCCACCCCCTCCTCGTCACCCTCGGTGCAATCACCTCGTTTCTACCCTTGATACGTAATGTAGTATTCCAATACAGTAATTTTTAAATCTCTGAAAATAATGGTGCGGGGAAGGTCCAAAAACAAAATTTAGAATTTTGGAAAACTTGCATATCTCTCTCATTTTAATGCCGAATAAATTAGACAAGCATTCAAAGTTCGCGGAAAAGGACACCGCGTACAATAAATTTTTTTTTTTTTTTTTTTTTATTGACCGTTTACAAATTGAGATATCCCTGATTTTCTATACAAAAACAATAGAAAAACTCAGCATCTTGACGTATGCGTTGGTCACGAACGAATCAAAAGAAATGCTTTCACAACTTGTTTTTAGATATGCCCTGACATATAACTTAGAATTGATTAGTTTTTGGAATATTTCCATCGAATTTTATTTTTATATTTTTATTTTATTTTCTGTGCCCCAATTCCCCTTTGCGGACACGGGATGGCGTATCGTCCCAGCCCGGTCACAATATATAATTTCATTTTTCACGACCCCTCTTTTAATAAATTCGTATAATGTCCAAAAAATATCTTCATAGACTCATATTTCAATGCACGAATTTTGTCATTCATTATTAATAAAAAATTATTAGAAACTTTACGACTGCAATAGCAACACTGGAAAATCAAAAACGAAAAACAGTTCTTATACTAAATGAAAATTTAAAATTACGTTTCGATCACAAGTACGGATCCTCTTCACGAATTTATAGGAAATGTAAAGACCATTCATTATTGATAAAAAAAATTCAATACAGTAATGGTGGATTTTTTTCATCAGTTTGTTCTAACAAGCATCGATGGGTTAGTTATTGGGAGTGGAGCCCATAAATTGCAATATGGGTAACTTTGAGAGCCCAAAATTTGAAAGCTCTGTTAAAACTGAAAAAAGTACATATATATATCATTTTTGTTTTGTTTATAAATTGAATACTAATAAGGTTGTTTTTGATACAAGGGTTGATTTTTTAAATTTGTTTTTGAGTGCATAGGGGAGGCTAAAAAAACCCAACATTATTGTTACCGTCTTTTAAAATTTAATGCATTTTTTATGCATTGGAGGTGCTAGATTGACATCAGCTGGCACCTCTACGACAAGTCGCTGTTTTTGAAGATTCTAATGGAGCCTAACATTATTTATTGGTGCCCAAAAAAAGTCCATAGAAAGCCAACAAATTTAAGCTACTTGAAAAGTCGAAGTTATATTGTGAAGCGATTTTTTTTCTGGTAGTTTTTGATGAAAAAAGAATTATACATTTTTTCCGATTTCTTTTAGTTTTAGGATATTGCTCGCCCAAACATTATTTGGCAAATTAGATTTTTGAAAAATTCAATTTCTTAAATTTCTGTATCTCAGGTTCAACATATCGTAGAGAATCAAATGAAAAACAAACATTTTCGTCTTTAAACATCGTTTTTTTTTCACATTGGTATAAAAAATGAAAAGTCGAGTCTGAAGCAAACAAAATATTTTATTATTAGATATTATAATACAATACGTAGCCCGTGACACATTAAAACAGACCATTTATTATTATATCCTAAATAAATACCCTTCTTATACATCATATAACCAATCTTGATATGACAATCGCAAAACGGTTTATTTTTGTCTCATTCTTCAACGTGTTTTTTAGCGCGTGCCCATCGTAACATCTTTGATTTTGCTTGTAACAGGGGGATTATTCTTATCACAGGAATGGAAGGGTAAATGGGCGGGAAAGGGAACTGTGCTCCAGGAATGGACTTTGTATTACATAGAAAAAATATTTGCACGGCTACGATCAGAACCGTTAGACCTCGATTTTCACATATTTGTCTTCATTCACTCTTCATCTCTGTCTGTTTGTCTATCACCATTTCCTTTCTCTCTCTCTCTCTCTCTCTCTCTTTCATGCACATATACATATACATACACACACGCGCACGCTCTCTCTCTCTCTCACTCTCTCTGTCTTATCACACATTCTTAAATTTTTTTAACTTGGATGAGAAAAAATATGGAGGCGAAACAGCTGCGCCTCGGCGTTACGAATTTGAATAGTGAAATATCGAAAGTCGCTCTAGACGCTCACATATGACAAATTGATTTAAATAATTATATTCTTTGTAGGCTTCAAGAAACGAAATTGGAGTCGTATGTTTGTTTTTTTATTTGTTTTTTTTTTGTTTTTTTTGTTTTTAAATGTTTAGCCAAATACCAGGATGGACTAATTATATGACAATTCACTACATTTTTAACTTGAGGGGTTAAAAAGTATCCGCGCCAAATGCTTAAATTCCTTGTGATGTGTTGTGTGTGTACGCTCGAAAGTTCTAATTAGATGGCATTTGAAATATTGTTATAGTAAATATTGTTCTAGAAAACATTCTTTAATGAAATACGGAAGAGTTTGGCGCGGATAATTTCGGGCAAAATTTCCTTTCCTTAATATTCTATAATAATTTCGTAGATGAAGCTGAATGTCCGCTTCCGAGTGATTTATTCTCGTGAAACGCGACTTGATAACTCCTCGACGATTTAAAAATGGCACAACCTACAATATCAATGTACATGCATACATACATACATAGATAGATACGTACCTGTATGTATGTATGTATGCATGCATGTATAATAAATACGTACGTATTGTTTATGGCTACAAATATAGTCACAGGCCAACATTTCGTAGTACAACACAGCACAATCATTGTCGTATCATTATTTTGTTATGTCCGATAGGTCCACAGTATAATTATGGTATCAAGTTAAATAATATAATCGTAATAATATATATAATATATATAATATATAATATTAAAATTGACCAGATATATTCTATTGACTAGGCACACTTAGTTCATAACAAGAAAAAAATTCTCTCCCTTCTCTGTCTTTTTTGCTTCAGAAGCTTGTATGACCTTTTGTTTCTTGCAACTGCTGCTATTACTCGCACGATTACTCCAGCGCGTATACAGTAAATGCGATTTAATTCGGTGTGATCCGATACAATTCAATATTGTTGGTGCGTTAATTTGTAAGGTCAATTATGTACTGTAATGTGTAGCGTGCAATTACGCAGCCATCGGCCGATTTTATTCATATTACATGATTTGAAAATGACAATAATAATAATAATAATAATAATAATAATAATAATAATAATATCAATAATGATAATTTAAAAAAAAAATAATGATAATAATGCTAGTAGTAGCAACAATATCTATATATAATGCATACATAGGCTTATATAAATGTATATATAAGCGTATATACATATTATATATACACATTACCCTTAAAGATTACGTTTCCTTGTATAAACTTACCGAGACTTACTTATTTACGACTCGTCTCATATCGTTAATAAGTCAATAGTAAATATTCGTCCGTTATTATCGTATAATATTATGGAAAAATAGAAATTTCTGACAATAAAACCAAACAAACGTGAATCGGCGATTGGCAGTTGTGGCTATGATAAATAGAACATTGCTGCATACAATTCTTTTGCAAATAGTTCTAGGCGGGTTTTTTTGTTTTGTTTTTTTTTTTTTTTTTGTTCGACCGTGTCTAGTTCATTTTATAAAAGTCTATAATTTCACATCGCCACAACCCCCAACGTCTGTTTAACCGTTTTACAGTATCGTTACAAACACTTGACTTTTGTTTACTTTTTATCCGTCTCATATAGGGATCACAACATGAAAGTTTGATCATCGTGGCTTAACATCTACTTCATTTTGATAATTAAGACTTACATTAAGTATTTCGTCATTCTTTACAACAGTTCAAATACGGAATTCTATTTTAAATCGTTTTTGGAATGTTCGAGGAGACGAGATTATTATTACTTTGTCGCCTAAAACGTCGTACTTGTCGTGCGAATGATGGGAAACAGAAGGCATTCGAAATATTAATTAGACCCGGATTCCGAAGTTACGATTCTATTTTCTCCACTTTTAACGAAATTACGAAAATTTGTAAGTCAACTCTTCGTCATCACATTGGATTCTTACCTAAACTGGAGTACTCCAGACCGGTTTTTTGAAGAATCAACTTCTTGGTTATGAAAGATTAATAAACGTCAAATTACGCAAATCCAAATTGAACGACTTTTTGACGAAATATTGAATGAAAATGAGATAAAGTGATGGTCATTATACGTCTCTTTGCTTCAAAGACTTGGAAAGTAAAAAGCGTATCTTCCGATCCTGACTCGGTCTTTTGTGCATGAGCGGTGGAACGGTACAGGTCCTGATGCCTGAAGGTCCACTTGAAGAGGTTCAACTTATCAAGTCAAACTACTCTTCGACAGCAGGAAACGCAACGTTAATCTCAAAACGCAATGCAACGCAACTATAAACCGTTTTTTACGCTCGTTGCTTACACTACATATGCGTTACGCAAGCACGACGCTTGGTTAATTATAGAGTATACAATTCAACGTACAAATATAATAGAAAAATATAATCGGTAGAAGAATATAGAGTTAGAATAGAGTTAGAATTAATTGTTTATCAATTATCAATGTATATTGTAATATATTGGAATGCCTAAGTCACACATCGACAAATGTATACAGAGCCACCGTGTGGGACGCCTGAAAAACCATTCGTTATTCTTGCTCTTTTTGGACGCATATTTTTACTTCGCCCTTGTTCCTCTTTCTTCTGTCACTCCCTTATACAGTAGTCATCATTGTCGTCAATTCGGTCCTTGCTACACTCTTCCCTTCTTTTACTTCTTATCGTCTACGCGACACGATCACTACTTGTAAATATCATCAATAAATCTTATACGCGACTATTCGACTAGGAAACTTAGCCGAACCTCTCTCTCTCTCTCTCTCTCTCTCAGATATCCTCGCAACTATCGTTTGTGTTTTGTGCTCAATTCGCCGTTGTACAATACAAAAATCAACTCTATAAGCTGGTATCGTCTTTTTTTTATCATTGAATTTCAACGCTTATTCCATCATTTTTCGACAACTTCATAAAAACGTATAACCGATTATGCATTTTTACTTCTCACCTGCACACTTTCCCTCAATTCTTCCTTCTTAAGATTCCTGCGTCATGAAGAATCACCTTAGATCGGTCCACTTATCGGAAATCTGTAAGTATTGGAGTGCGTGAGATCACAAGTACGGGTGGTCGCGGACGTACAGCGAACACGGTCTTATGCGCTAATACGCGCGCGCGTGTGTGTGTGTGTGTTTCATGTGTGCAAGCATAAGTTTCGCCCACATGCTTCGTATAAATATCACGAAATATATATAAGGTATATTTATACAGTTCGCAATGTCGGAACGGTTCATTTGTCCGGAGACGTCCCAAACCCTATGTTATTAACGCGAAGATGACCCTGACTCCTCGTTATCGTTTGGTCAAAGGTACTTTTAATACGAGAGTTTGCCTAAGTTAATAGTGATCAGCATCAGGATAAATGTATATACGTATGTATATATATACATTTTTATAGTAGTGTCAGTGCGCGAATGGCGCAACGTTCGGATTGCAGCTGATAGTGTCTCTCTACAATTGGAAAAAGATGTCAGTCTTAGAGGATGGGAAGAAAGATAGAAATTCCGATTCGCGCAATTTTACTCGTTTTCCGATTCTTTTTTCCACATCCTTTTGTTGGATTTAAGTTGATACTATTGTACAAAAAGTTTTCCGTGCTTTCTCCCAGTCTTTCTCACTCGTTTACATTCATGTTTCACAATGTTCATTCGTTCTAAAACACGATCGACATCCGGCATGCGTCACCGACCGATATTAGACTCCAACAACAATATCGGAAACGCTATAAAATTTCAACAATGACGGTCACTGAATGTGACTGCCTACATCGAGGAAACAACAATTGTAAATGTAATGCTTATTTATTGTACAAGTATTGGTTATGAGATTCAAAACCTGGCGTAAAATATGCAGTGTGCGGTTCTTTGTCTCCTTTTCTCTGTTCCTTAGCGTTAAGATAAACGAAATGGCTCCCGTTTATTACAGGTGCGAGGTGTGCGTAAATATCGGAAAATACGTTTTCGTCGTCATCAAGGACACACACACACACACGCACGCACGCACACACACAGATTATATACACATCGAGTTGCGGTTCTATACGGTTCGCTCTAAATACTTCAGAAATGGATGTAGAAAGATTTTCGCGGCATCGATTTCGTTAATTACATTATTATCTACTCTGCATTACTCTGCTTTACAACAATAATTATCTTAATATGCAAGGGCTGTAAATGTTATTCTAGTCTCGTGTACACTGCTTCAGTATAAACGACTAACAATGTTAACGGATCATTACTGATTTAATAAGAATGAAATAAAAATTCGAAATTGGATTGCTGATTGCTGAAAAGGGCAGATGGTTAGGTCCCGCACGTATAAAAAGTAGATAAAAAATGTTGTAGATAATGTATAGTACCTATAATATTCCTTTTTTTAATGTTCTGACCGCCTTATTTGTTCCTTTGCTAAAGAAATCTTGACCGTACATTTTTTTTTCTTTTATTACACATATATACGGTACACACACACATATATATATATATAGGAATAGATTTCAAAGTTATTTTCATTGTTAAGTATTGATTGAAACGGTAAATTTGTTAGAAACATTTCTGAAATTATTCCAACTACGTACAAAGAGAAGTGTACCTGTTGTCGAATGATGAAAAAAAAAGTGTCCTTAGCCACCTACCCGTATTAAGTACTCACGCATATAATGGGTAAAATGCATTTTTTTGCCACGTCTCGGAACGTAAGGAAAGGATGAGCATATCATTTGAAAGATATAAAAATATTTGAAATCATCCCTGGTAAAAATCGGAATGTACGGGATGTGTACGAGAGGTCCAAACCACTCTTATGTCTTATGTTACAGTTAATTCACATCCAGATAAACGTCATTTAACATGTGATTTGCACGACCATACATTCTTCGTACATTTCGATTTTTACCAGGGAAGATGGGATGAAAGAAGAAAAGTACAAGTAGGCACACTAGTATAAGAACGTGTATCAATAAAAGGGATATTTTGCGAAGGTATTTAGCGAAAGAATACGCCGTTTCCTGTGCATGGCATTTCGTTGAGGTTCTGCTCTACGTCCACTATTGCTAAGCTACACGCGTCACTGCGGTACGTCTAGACGATCGACTGATCTACTAACGATCCTACCTACCAATGGGAAATCAACGACATAAAAATACGTACAATTCGTACATTCACTTGCGTGTATCGACTGTATCGACTGTATGGATGTGTGTGTGTGTGTGTGTGTGTGTGTGTTTGCGCGCGCGCCTTTATATAGCCGCATATATACGTATATATACGCACACAAATACACGTGTGACGTGCTCGCTAGCCCGCACACTCTCATAGACACACGCGCGCGCGCTTGCACACCCATGTATCTACATATATAATTTATATGTATATACATTATAACATTAGACACATTATAAGAGAAATACGAAACATCGTCATTGCGTTCGGAGGCGGATTCCCACGCATATATTAACTTAAGTTAGGCTATAATGTTACAAGTTATTTCTTATTCCTTAAAGATTACCGATATCGATTATTGTGATATCGGAACATATTGATTACAATTGTATTTTTTTTTTTGGTTGAGCTAACGTCAAGGACTCGCAGTATAGAAAAAATAAAATTATTATAGGCGGGTCGCACTCGTTTTGCATTAACGAAGGCGAATCCCGTCGGCAACAAATTATCCGAAACACGTTTATAATCTAAATGTACGAAACTCATCATTTCGTACGCACTTGATCGCACCCACTCTACGTTTTAACGTTTTGTTTATTCGTTATACACTTTGCGGTTAATAAACAAATGTGCGAAAGAGTCGAAACATCTATTACATATATACGTTCCACTTCAGGCTTATTCATTCTAAGGAACTTTCCGTATTGGAAATGAGACCTTTGTAACTTTTTCGTTTCCATTTTCAATATTCATTTTTCTCTAAAGATTGGTCAATTTCTGCTTGATTTTTTTTTCCTTCAGTTTTTCGTCCGAAGCATAAAAGTGCAAGACTTAATCAAGACCAATCGTGTACGAGCGAATTGCTATTCTTCGTTAGACACGACGGTACCGCAAACTCAATTGTGTCCCTACAAACACAAGAAACAAAAATGTTACATAGCCGCAATATACCGCGGTTACTTTTGTGTTTGCTGGGATATTGTAATGAGAACGGATTGAAATGCTTAACGAAAGTTGTGTAAAAATGTTGGCGTATCGATAAAAATTGAAAAGTTTCCTCATCAATCTCACGCCGTCAATTGGACATCATTCGATAAAGGGTCGCCTCCAAATGTCAATTTTATTGATCGACTTGAAAAATAGTTCTCGGTAAAGCTATCCCATGCCGTATATGCAGATGAAGCTGCGAGGAATCGCGCGCACATCTGTTACACCGGCTAATTACATCATCGCGATAAGGTTTCGTTGTCCTTATCGCAATAATTATCTTGAGCCCGACGAATTCACGCGTGCCGAAAACGAGAAAAAAGTGAGTTGATCTGTAATCTTGCGAAGCGACAATATTGCACCGACGAGTTTATATTGGTTATACTTTCAGCGGTTCTAGTTATTACGCGAGCGGGACTTTTATTTTCGTAGGAAACTGGTATTATTACAAATTTGGTGTTCACTTACAGTTCTTCTATTCTTCATTACATCGCTTTTTCGAAGATCCTTAGCTAAAACATTAACGGATTACTTGAGTTTGTCATTATATTCATTAGCATAATCTTTGTCCCATATTAATCTTGCGTATGCATATGACGGTTCTCTACGAATATAATCGACTACTACTCGTAATTCTTCGAAAGTATTCATTTATAGTTGTCAAAATTAGAGGGTTCATTTATGTACAAGCGAAAATGCACCTGAACATAAGATGTAAAAGACGAGGCAAAGCATCTTATGTAGCAATAATAATAATAATAATCGAGGCTATAATGGTGTTTTAACTTTTACGCAATTTATTTTACACAATCGGAGTAAAAATGATTTATGATTCATAACATTCATGTTAATGCATTTATTATTTCCTTCTCCCCCCCCCCCCTGCCCCATGCATAACACACACAAACACGCGCCTTCGTAAAAGGATAGGACAGTTTCTGTTTCTGTTTAATAAAAGAGCACTAGGTAATAATTCATCATCAGATCCTCCGTTTTCGCCGAATTACCGTTAAGTACCAATGAATCATTATAAATATAATTTTCATACTGACGAAGTTGTTAATAATTTAATTATATCTAAGAATGGAGATTAAATGCTTCTATCAACGTTACTGATCACGTGGGTATGAGGGAATATTATGATATAATATACGTTTCTGAATTTGTTTTCCTTTTAGTTAGTTTATTATTATTTTGATATTAAATTTGATATATTGCTTCTGCTTTGATTTGTATGCGGTAAATAATTAACAGTTTTATTACAGTAAGATATATTTCACTTTAATTGGTTGACATTCACATTGCAGTATTTGAATTTACGGTATTACCAAGTTATTGGGGTTGTCATAAACCACAATGCGTTCAAAGTCTCTTCTGTAAAATCATTATACAAATAATAAAGAATACATTTATACAAAAGAAATTGCTTTGCTAATAAACATTCCTGCGACTCACCCCTACACATGACTATAAAATTATTTCCGAATAAATAAAGCCCAGGGACTCGCATCGTTTATTGACTTTATAATGTGAATGAAGTTATTAACACAACTGGCGCTGGTACGCTATATTATCATCTAATGCTTTCTGTCAATTTTGTAAAGTAAATAGGAAAGCATTGCTAATGTAGTGCAGTTTGAATTCTAACAAATATCGGAAATTGAATGTGGATTTGTCAATACTTGTTTAGTTAATAAAAATCAATTGAATTTGGCCAATTCTCAAAGTAGCAACAACCAAGTGCATTTTAAAAATATTAAAATTTCTTCTTGAATTTACTTTTCATCAATATTGTACACATTATAACGGAAACGCGTCAATTTGTATTAATTAGTTAGTTATAAATTATTAATAATTATCGTTTTTTTTGTTTTTTTTTTTGTTTTTTTTTTTTAATATATATCCCAAGCGTTTTATTGCGAGAGACTCGCTTTACATCTATTTTGGTTGTTTTGTTTGCTTTTCGAAGGATTACAGCGTCATTTATCCCTGCGTCGATAAGGACCAACAGTGTCAAAAGCGACGCTTTTATAGCCTTATCATATAAAACCAACTCTCAATAAAATGCATTAACATTCAAGATTATGAATGCGATAAATCTCATCCCTTCTGCACGATTCAGGTGAAACGTTTTCGCGAAAAACACATCCTTTCAAAAGCGCACGATTAAATGCAATCAAATGTCTTAAATTGCAAGGAAACGAAGTCGAAGGAATTGTTTTTCGAAGAAACAGCTCGTATCTTATTTCGACAGCGCTTATTAAAGCAGTGCATACGAACTGTTATAAAATGAATATTGTCCTTTATTCATTTTAAAAACGCAACAGTTGTCGTTGAAGCGATGGCAGTGTTGTATGACGCTCATCTAATAGTTGACGCTAAAAGCCACCAATTAATGCATTTTAAGTCTCGCTTCAACTTGCGGCGTCAATATGCATGCATGCATGCATGCTTGCATGTGTGTGCACGAAGGTGTGCCGTGTACGCTGGTATGTTTGCACGTGCGTATGCGTGTTTGGGATTTTAACCGGTAACTTTAGTAAAGTTGTAGAATTTTTCATACAGTTTCAATCGCGAAATAACGAATGTAATGACATCCAACTATGGAAACTGAAATCCTGCCTATTTATTTTGCTTCGAGGGAAAACGATTGCAAAGATCACAGTCCGTTTCGTTAACATTTGCGATTAGCTGCCAGTGGACCAAAAATGTGCTCTATTGTGTTTATGTATATATATATATATATCATAATTCATTCATTTTCAGATTTTCGCGTCGGCCGTTATATCCGTGATCATGTGGTAAAGCACAACGATTGCAAAGGATACGCTTGCATGTGTGTGCGTGTGTCTATACTTTACGTGAATCAACAACTTGCAGCTAAAAAATGTTGGTGAACTGTTCAGACAACGGCGACCGACAAGCAAATCCAAACACGGCATTTATATATTTATAATAACACAGAGCTACTGCCGTAGTTTGTCCAACACGAGCAAAACGCAGTCAATGAAAAAATACATCAACAAACGTTTTACAACGCCGACCTGTCTACATGCGTAATCTACTATCATATCATCGCTATATATAGTCTTAGAGATCGGGCAAAATAATCGATAAACTTTTATTTTCCCATCCGTAGCTGTACGTCCCTCGCTTCAACAATATAAAATTCGTCCCATCACCTACTTTCTAGCTTTAACTTGACTCTCGGGCGGCGTGCTTTTCGCTCTCTAGGCCCAAACACGATTTCGAGACTTTTCGCGCACGGTGGGCGCTTTAATGCTATTTATTAGATTGCAAGTAACAAACAAACAAACAAACGGTTTTCCGCGCGATGCAACGATTACAAACACACAACAATAGAGTGGAGGCTTTTTGCGACAAAGACGCTTAAAATATAGAGGCACGTCCCATTTTCAGTGGGTTTCCGATTTCATCAAATCTTTACGCCGGAAGGAAAAAGTTATCCTCGACTGTAATTTTGTTTGTAATGTAATTAATTAAGTGACTTAACGTAACGTGTGCTGACTTGAAGTTTATCAAGTTATTTATATATATTGTTATTATTATTTCTTCCGTTTATACTCGAGAAAACGTAAATATTAACATTCGTTGTTTTTGTCGATTCAATTTCAGGGCAATTCAGATTTTGTGGAATAAAATTATTTAGGGTGCGACGCCGGATCTACGTTAGGAGTTGTTTTTTTCTAATAATTTCTAAAGATTATATCATTCTCTATTATTGGACTGGGCTCAAATTATGTTCAGGACTGTAATAAAGAATTGGTAGGTACATTGTGCGACTATATATCGGGTGAAGTGATCCCCAACTACTTTGCGCGGGAGGAGTAATATCTCGGTCCCTTAACATGGCAATATCAACCGAAATGATTGAAATTTCCGGACATTGAGATATTGAATATTGGAAAATATTATACAGTCTTCCATCTTATTGACAAGCTTTCGTGGAAGAATGAAACGTTTCAAATTAAAAGCTCAACAATGTTCGCAGCATCATTGTTTGAATTCTTGCACTATTCTTCGCAATTTTCTCGATCTCGCGGCATTTTTACTTCACCGAGCTGAATATACCCTTTATTAACACGGCTATGACAATAGAAGCTTCAAAGATAATTCTACACCGAGCTTCCAGCTTATCCAGCGCGTCGCAGTTACAAGTAGAAATAACGGTAAACGGTGCGGCGCAGCCTCCATGCACACACATGTATGGAATTTCGCACTATTAATTAACTTCCTGTCGCTTCTCGCCCGAAGAGCCCAAAGAGCCGTCCTTGTAAAGATCTAGCAAAAAACTACTGTAAGCCAGGTGGTTCCGCAATAAAAAAAAAAAAGTGCTCAGAGCGCGTTATCGCGAACGATACGGTATGCTAAGTCTAATGCACGAAAGTATATCCTATCATCCATTTCTTTACATTTTTCTTTTTTTCTCTTTTATTTTATTAAAAAAAGTCGCTCGAACCCGTCTATCGTAACCAAATGTGTTCTCTTCTTTATATTATTATTTTATTTTTTCACTGAAATCATTGCGATAAAAAGCTGGAAGACCTGGAAAACCTATTTTCCGCCCCGTTTGGTCCGTGGTACGCCTTCGAAAAGAACGCACGTCCGGTCAGTCAGCGACGAACGGAGCTCGAGCGACAGATTTGGGGACTCAACGCGAGAAGAAGAAATTGGTAGGTTGAAAAAGACCTTTGTTTAGTCTTGCATGGGTCCCATGCAAGCTTCTGAGGCTATCGTTCGTCGTGATGTTCCCTAGAGTAATTGACATGAAGATATACGAGTGCTCCGCACGTTCAGTATAGTTTGTGTCGCATCGCCGACGGCTTTTCACACATATTTTAATACCTTCGTTTTTCGAAAGTGTATATAAAAAAAAAACGCTTAAAAAACATCGCCACTTCCGACTTATCTGCTTCGCATCATTAGGTTTCACTCGATCGCTGAAAATCATTTTTCATCGCCGTATTTCTCCTTTCTCATATACGATAGTTTTCGGCGGTGGCGCATCATCGATACGCAGTAAAATCTATAACCCTACAAATAGTTCTGTTCCCAGGTTTATATTATTTCTTTTTTTTTTAACTTCTTTGTTGAAAATTTAAAAAAATACATATCTTGATCCAACATTACCGCTTTTCCCTTCTTTTCTATTAATCTATCATCACTCTTTCATTGTCCTTCTCTCACGTTCTCTCTCTCTCTCTCTCTCTGTCCGTTCGTAAGTGTGCAAAAAACTCGCTAGTTTTTAGCCCGATTTTGCAGCAATCCTCCCTCGCTATTTCAGATAAACGCTTATTCTCTTACTTAACGTACAATAATCCGATGATAATAATAATAATAATAATAATAATAATAATAATAATAATGACAATAATAATAATAATAATAATAATAGTAATAATAATAATAATATACTTTGTCATAATAACCTCGCCATTAATAACTATAAGCTTAATAGTATAATAATAAAGATTCGAATATACGATTATTTAGTATCAATTAGATATGAGTGCACTCCTCGTAACGCGATTACGACGATCGTGTATGAAAATAAATCTATACTCCAACTTGAAAGTAATTTTAAAACGAAACACGAATTTCAACTCTTATAGCCTTGAATACTTAAAAATTATTTCAAGATCAATCGAGATATTACAAATTGACAATATATCAAAACAGCATGCAAGTTCCGCCTGTAAGTCAAATTATCCAATGGCGGAAACTTATTGAAATCGATTCAATTTCGGCTATATGCCGGTATGTTGTCGGAAAAATTGCGGACAAACCAACATGCTATTTTGATATCTGGGTGATAATGATTTTTTAGGAGATGATAAAATTTTTAACGATGGTACGCTTGAAAAATCAAACGATCATTGTAACGGTCGATGAATCGACCGATCGACCTAGTCATCAGATGCGTCATTAAGAATCAATAAAAGTCGCCAAGTACATCGTTTTTCTCTTGATCGCGTACCACCGTACCCTGCGTTCAATACACAACACGAAGTAGCAAAGGTTCGAGAGGCCATGACTAGATATTCAATCGCATATTTTATGTACATGTATACGCGAATACTTATGTATACAATACACAAACATACACACAAACACACGTATTCGGGTGCTTGTGCGCGCGTGTGTACGTGCGCATGTGTATATGCATTAGTGTACGCTTAAAATGTAATAACAAGATGGCGGGCGGCACTGCGAAATGGCCGACGATAAACACTCCACTTAACTCCAGGCTACAATTTCTTACTTTCAGTATTTTTTAACTTCTTAAAATAAGCCCCATCGAGAACGTTCATCTTATATATTTCCTAAAAATGTCCGCATTTTACCATTAAATAAACACCAGTCCGTTCTATGGTATTTATATGTTCTCGACAAAAGAAAAAGCGCCCACGTGACTCCCGAGGTACGTTCGCGAACTTTTCTAACAAAATAGTGCATGTTGCTCGCTTGATTTGCGTAATTTCGTTTAACACTTTATATAAAGAACCTGTCGTATTTCCTGCACTTTGCATTTGACGTCAGGCAAACCGTGCATGGCAATACCTATATACCTTTATTTCCCTTATTGTTCCCCCATTGCGTACGCGCTCACGGAAGGAACGGAATTGTGAAACTAAAAGTGTACAAGAAGCTATACTTTCTGGCTCACTTCATTTTTTCGCTATATCGGTTGAAAATTGAGGAACGTATCCTCGGAACATCTACACTGTAGAACGCCTAACGAATCCGATTTTGGTTTTTCGTTATCCCCGCCTGGACGGATCGCAAAAAACGTCGAATTCTATTTTTTTATACTTTCGCTCTTCGATCTCCCGACATTCAAGAGTCTACGTCCGTTTGATTGGCGATCTTAGTTTGATTTGTCAGTCTTAGCCCAAGGTTTCGCGTCCAATTAATCACGCTTTCGAAATTCGACATTGTCGCTTATGCCACTTGAAGCTAAGAGTCATTCTCGCTACAAACGACGAAATTCGCGAAACGACGCAATTTCTTTTGCCTGCTTAAAACTTGACCGATCTCACAATCAGTACCACCTTACTGCATAATATGTCATCTACGCATGCAACGATACAATTGTACCAAGTGGTATATAATAATATAATAATAATTAAAAGTGGCAATCGCAACAACACCTTGCTCTCGTTATCTCATTCTCATTCACTTTGTCAAGCGCTCTTTGATACCCTCTCCTCTTCCCCCCCCCCCCCTCTCTCTCTCTCTCTCTCTCTCTCTCTCTCTCTCTTTGACCTTTTGCCATCTTCCATTCTCTCTCACTCTTTCCATACTAACAACATTATTTAGGCCCCGGGAAGAGTTAATGTATATCGAGGGTTCAGAGCCGCCTCGCCTTGCTGATTGTAATTTTTTTCAAATCCTTTATATACTTTGGTTGTTTCAAATTCTTTTTTTGCTTTCCTTCTTTATTTTTCACGATCACAATATCACGAACGTCACTCTCATTCGCGAAAGCCACGATCCCCGGTGCCTTCGCAACATATGCGAACGTACAAAAATATATGTTTTCTATCCGTACGCTAATTTCTAAACAGTCGTTTATAACCAGTAATGAATTGCCGAGCGCCAGAAGTATGCGATAGTTTAATGTAGACTGTATAATATATGTAAGTGCCATAGACAATAACTAGTCGAATTAGTTGTTTGTTTGGGTTCTTGTGTCCCGACTATGGTAACCGCGATTTCGGACGACTAGCATCAGACGTCGTTATCTTTGTCCTTTTTCGCTTTTCCCGATCTTACTTATCAACAATTTATTTATCTTTATCTTTGGAATTCGCACGTTGCCGGTCATCGCAATCGACCGATACCTACACGGCAGTAAGTAGTTGCCTTTAATCGTTCACTCTCATTACTCTCCGTCTCCATCTATATACTGCTCTGACCTCCCGATCAACTTCCGACATTTCCCTAGTTTTTCTTTCTCTTTTTTTTTTATTCCAGGATTAAGTTTCCACTTTTCGACGTTTGCGACCATTTTCTAGGCATGCTTGTAGAAATATGAGAGCGTATGGCATGAAATATATAATGCTTGGAGCGACCGATCGTACTTATCAAGTGATATAAAAAGTAATATTATTGTGACCTTAAAATTAAAATTTTAAACGATGCATAGTTTCAATCAGGAAAATCTTGTTTCCCTATTCTATAATAATATGCTCTTATTCGTATTATGCATATTATTATAATTGATGGTTTCATAAATCTTTTCCAACTGTTTAATCGATTGCAAACCACAAACGAAACTTTTAACACTCCTCATAAAACACGAAACTTCCGTTATGGGAAATACTCGGAAAACGCAGTCGAATTATTTTCCATATTATGAAGGAAAAAATATTTTCGAAAAAAAAATTGACATTTCGAGAATATAATTGTGTTGTTGCGAAGAAATTTTTGTTCGCTCATACGATTGAGTTTTTTTTTTTTTTTTTTTTTTTTTTTTTTTTTTTTTTTTTTTTTTTTTTTTTTTTTTTTTTTTTTTTTTTTTTTTATTTTTTTTTTTTCTTCTTTTCCTTCTCTTTATTTTTTCCCATTACCATCACATTAAGTTTCCGTTAGATACGAAATGATCACAGTTGAAGCAAGCATAATACTGGTAGTTAGTCAATTTGTCAGTTGGAAATTACACATCCCTGTTTACTGTATTATACGCGGATAAGAAAGTATCATTGGAGTAACCATGCTGCGGTTAATCGACTATAGAAATGATCGTGTCAACCATAGCATGTTGGGCCAAAAATACTTTTTGTTCTTCAACGACTTCGCGGGAAGTTGGATTTCTCTCATTACTCTCATACGGCCTAAAAACAGAAGTGCTGCTCTAAACCGCTCGTCCCGCGCCAGTGTTATGTTTAAGAAAATATCGTGGGCCACTAGTGAGGCAAAATGATCGCGGACAAGTCAGATTGTCAGCACTTGTACTTATTCGCTCATGTGACAAACCTCTCACTTGTCCGAGATCATTGTGCCTCACTAGTTGCGTAAATATACTCTTCCTTGCACCTAAGTACTATACATTAAAATTAAATCATTAACCTAAGCAGCCCACAATAATGATGTGCCTGTTTTTTTTTTTCGAGAGAGAAAAAAACATGTACCTCTTACGTCTATTCTATGTTTATGTGCACGATTAAAAGAGACTAGAACCACCCCCACCATTCTTAATACACAATGTCGGAAATAAAGCAGTCGGTCGGTCGATCCAAGCTTTTTTAGAAAGTAGCTTATGAAAATTGACATGACGATCTAGGCCTCAAATGAAATGCCTATTCTCATATTTTGCTCGCTCAAACTCGTTACTGAGGACCCAGTCTTGGGAGATATTCCGATAAAAGATAATTTCTTTAAAAATACTGATACCTAGATTCGACTTGAACTTACGCCAAGCACACCACACTTCTATAATTAATATTAGGCATACATTACAATAATAAAGAAAGTACAAACTAATGGTACAGGGTCAAAGCAGCAATGCAAAAAGTATTCACGAATGCCTTATTGTAGACGCTTACTTACGTGCTGTGAGTCCCTGCGAAGATAAAAGAAACTAGAAATCTACAATGACAGGGAATACTCGGTCCATGCTTAACTACTACTATCTTATGACTATATCTTTGGAAAGGAATGAGTGTCATCGCAATACGTTCATATCATGTACTGATTACAGCAAGCTCCGTGCAAAGATTATGCAGACACGACGAGTGTGAACACCTCAGCCAACTCGAAAAAATGCACGTAACGATCTCTCTCTCTCTCTCTCTCTGCACACACGCGCACACACGATAATCCTGAAATACTTTTATTTGCCAAGTTGATGTAAAAATTCATTACGAAAGTTCAATTCAACATTACCCTCCGCGACGTGATGTAAAATTCTAGAGGCTTTCGTCCCATTGACATTTCGTGAAGAATGATTATTGCACGGCATTTCCGAAAGTACAGTTCACTCGTGCGGTAAAGTAAATTTTACGCACGGAAATGTCATGCAAAAAATATAGGATATGCGACACGAACTCGTACGTAAAGTACTTGCATCCGTCGCATAATATACTATCTGTGTGCAATTCAAAGAAGAATTCGCTCAGCTTAAGTCATTTTCAAATTTCGAAATATCTTGCATATCCAACTTGGCTTTGGTACGTGCAATAGCACACACTCTCCCGCACTCACACGCACACTTATATTAAGAAAAAGAAATGCATTTCTACTTAATCATCAATCACAGGAGTTGGAATGTATTGTAGACGGAATGCTACAAAGATGCCGAGGCAAGGAACGTCGAAACGCCAGTGGAACCGAGTCGCCTTAGGCATAACGCACCGCGTAGTGAATGCTCTGCGGTTCTGAATGCAATGAAAAAATGAACGCTTGTTGCAATGAATGCATTGTTCGTTTGTATTTCTTTTCTACAATCTTCGAAATTTTGACGACCCTTTCCTCTCGGCGTTTCGGCGAAATACTGCAAAGGTTCAGGGATATTATTCAAGGATCAAAATAAAAAAGAGACCAAACTTGTGTAATGTGAACTGAAAATATTATTAAAAAGCATTTTACAACAAAAAATAACTAAAAAACAAACAAAAATACGCTTTACATTTAAATTAAGAACAATTAGGTTGTATCATTTAAAATAATAACATAACAAATCATACAAAAGAGAGAGTGTTTCGTGTTCGTGTCGCGTGCTGGTCCCGGGTTTCCGTGATCGTTTTGCGTACAAGTTAGACGCGGTTTCGGTCTCGGCTTCGGCTTTCGCAGCACGCGCAAAACGAGATTCGATGCAAACGTCACATTTTGTGTCTTCCGTTCCGATACAAGTAGGTGTGCTTTAAGAAGTACGATGCGTACTTTCTTATGAGTCCGGCCGTGAATTAATCAAATAGATTCGAGCGAAATACTGTGAATCGAAGAAAGGGGCGTGTGTGGACCTCCAACTCAGATGGTCGCGCCGCGTCGCACCCACTATCTTTGCGCTATCGCCGCCGTCATTTTTCGTATCAACATTAAAAGCGAAAAGCAACAACAAGGCGGAAAAATTAGATACTATCGAGGTGCCAGGCAACGCGAGCGTCATCCACAAAACTTGTCTCAAAACTTGTCTCTGCTCACGAGATTGTATGACGCAATAGTTGCACTTATTCAACCCAAGGAAGAATAAGAAATCGATAGGTATTTGGCATCAAACCCAATTTAATCTCGATATTCAAAAAAGTATGTCTTCATCTAATTTGGAGAACATCTTAATCCTTATTTTGTTCTTCTATACCTAATAGCAAAATGATCTCTTATATATATTCAATGAAAAATGTTTAAATTTCGGTTTTTTACTCTCAACTAACTGTTAACTAGCAAATTAAGTAGCAAACGACACCATCTTTCCAGAATTTTAAATATTGTTACCTACTTAACGAGGTGAATCTTGTTATTTTTTTCGCCATTGCCATAAATCTGCTTCCAATCCATCTTTTACATATACAACTCACTTGAACTAGACTAAAACTAAAAGATACAATTATGCAGTCATTTAGTCAATTAATTAATTTCAACAAAGGCCAAAGCTAACAGAAAGCGAATAACTGAAAGAAAACACGTTCAGCTCGAAATGCCACTATATTTGATTGGAAATAGAAGCGCTGATCGTTAGCGAGTTAACGAGCGACAGGTAAACTCCGGATCTTCGAGTATCATTGAGAACACCGGAATTTATGATGTAAACAAATTGTAGGCTTTCCGCAACAAGACGGGAAGAACGGAAACGAGAAACGGCTGGGGATATTCTGGCATTAACGCTCGCAAAAGCCGCGACAGACCTTACGCTTTACGGTGGTTTCAGAATTTTTTTGTCCGCGATTTCTTCCACAGTTCCCATAGTCGTGCCGTGACGCGGGTTTCGAGTTTGTTTGCAGATCTCCGCGGGCGCTCTCCAACGAGTCCTTCCGGTTGTTTACTTTCCCAGATATTTCTTCCTCCAGCGGCTCGGCGGCCCTCGACGTATCTTTATTCAAGTGAATTTTGATACTGATTCTGCCTTAATTTCTCCCCCGCGTCTCGAGATTCCGGTCTACGTAGTATATACATATATATACATATATACGTCTTGATCAAACATTTTGCCTCGAAAAGTGAAATTACATCGTAATCTAACTCGGGATGGAGATTCCACAGCTTAACGTCGTAGACGTGATTTGACCCGTTTGTTTAGTCAAATGCGATCATTTTCAATGATATCAGTCGCTATTTAGAAGTTACGCGACACTAACGTCATCTTATTTCTATTTTGAGACCATCCGGAAACTCGAAAATTTCTACCTCCAGTAGGTTGTCCAGAGTGAAGAAATTTCACCCCTCATCTCCCCAACTCGAAGTAAAGAATTAGAACTTCTACCCCCTTTAAATAATACCTTTGTCGAACATTTATCGAGATTTATAATTTGACTAATTCCTTTCATCATTCTATAAATCTCCTTTTATATCTTCGAGTATTTCAAGTGAATATATATTTCTTTCTATCTTCGAATATCTCTCCAGTGTTACCTTTCGATATCTTAATTAATATACTTCGTTACTATCGCGGTGTCTTTCTCCTATTATCTGTCACCTGCTATGCATCTTTTCTATCCGCTTCATTATCTTTCAAACACTCATCCATCAATACTATTCATCATGAGGTTAGGCAACATGTTGCACAGGTTTAATGAAATATTGCGAATTGTATATTTCTATTGTACTCATATCAGGGAATCGCTCTTGTGCCCGTCTAAGCAGCATACAACTTCTTCGAAGATGACAAAATTAAATGGAGTGAGGGTATATATATATACTATTCTTTCATCGACGTTGTCGTGTGTGTTATTAGGTCAATAAGGTATACCTCTGCTTCCATTATATAGAATGTATATATATAATACTTTGATCGAGTTAACAACTTTATTGCACATGATACATTCCATCATATGTCGAGGTATAATTATTTCTATGAATTATTATTTCATGCACCGCAGTCTGTGCAACAAAGTATACAGTTCGAAATGGTCTAAAAATATCAAAAAGTCCGAGAATCAGACATCGGCTAAACAATAACATACAATTTCGGATACGCGTTTTTCATGTCCGTGATTCATAATAAGGACGCGCCTATATACGAAACCGAAGACTATTCATTATAGGCGCACATGTGCTCGTCGTGGCTCATCGTGCAAAGAAGAGGCTTCCGACTGGTTAAAAATCTATTGTGTTTGCTTGCGCGTCGTCTCTCTTTCTCGCTCAATCTCTCGCGTGCGGAGGCGTGTCCACGACATGTATAAGTTATCGGTGATTATCGGAGGCCTTGCAGGATTTCGTGAAAAAGGATCGTGCGCATTGCGGCGTTTTGTTCCTCTGACGGATATGTTTTAGCGACGGCGTGCGCGTGGTAGCCAAAAACCAGGAGGAGAGTTGCCGGAAGCCACCCGAAGACGTAGCAATTTCATACGCCCAACTGCGATGATTTCACGGTCAGTTCGTTATTACCACAGTTTATACCTGATTGCAGATGCTTCGTGGTTTCGGAATTGTTCCTGCCTCGCGTGGACGCGACTATCATTACGAGCGACCGATCGCCGAGATGACGGCACAATGGAATATCGATTTCTTTTCTCCGAAAGATCACGATCACTCCGGCGGGTGCTTTTGAAAATGTCCACGGCTTTTACCAAATATATTCATGATCGAGTTTACGGCGAATTTGAGCGGAAACGCAGTTGCCGCTGAATTTCTTTCAATGCTATCTTCGAAACAATCGATGCTTTGATTCCATTGTCTGATATCCGCAAAAAGACGGAAGATTTTGAGGTTAGCGTCTACAATGAAAAGATTTCAATGTTAAGTTCATTACAATTATGATGAACATGGCGAGTGTGAGTTAAGTAATGACACTTGCAAAAACTCCGCATGGCATTAAATAGACTTTCATCCGGTGTCACTTTTCGATTGCTCCATAAACATTTTCTAAGCAAAAAAAAAAAAAAAAACACCAACAAGAAAGTGTATTTACGCAATACTTGCCACCTCGCGAAAATTTTGGAGCGTCTCCAATTTTCAACAAGAGCCGATAAATCTCTCCGGCAAGGCCCCGATGTTAAGTATGTAGTTAAATTCCGGCATGATTTATGGACTGCAACAGGATTTATTGTTAAGCAGCACTCGTATGCCTGACATTATACATGATAACGCAATTTAACATGGAATATAAAGATATTAGATTGTAGACTCGAAACGAAAATATAACTCATCCAGTTTGAGGTGTACTTACGAAAACACTTCGAAGTAACGCGTCTTTTGCAACATATGATTATAAAGCGGAAAATCTCGGCGATAAGAAGCGGAGTGAATGAATGAATGAATGAATGAATAAGGAAGCCTTTGTCGTTCTCATTGGTGCCCCGCACTCGATTACGGCAGAGAGCGAAGGCAGTACGGGACCCGTAGGTGTACAGTATACTTCCGGTCACGAGGTGGTTCAACAGGTCAGACCAACGGGGGAGCCAGATGGAACCACTTCCGGCCCTCGCCTTTCCTACCTCCGCCCCTGTGGCCCCCTCGAGCACTTCTCATCTAACCCCTTCCGTTCATCACCCCGGATTCCCCTCCGATACACCGCGCTATTTTATGCTTGGCCAGCCCTCGACATGCACGTATATATATGCAACATCCGATATGTGTGCCGGCGGGACGCATGCAGCACGCTCGTATAAGTGAATCTGCCTGCCGGGCCGCGTTATACACCGGCTCTCGGTACTATACGTACATCGTATATATATATATATATACGTACTCACGCGTAAGAGTATATATATCTATACGTGCATCTCGCCTCGCTTATTCATCGAGGTCGGCTCGAGACACGTGAATCCGTCACGCGACAACCTCCGTGTTCTCTCCTGGCGCGGGCGTTCATTCATACTAGCCGGCTAGTAATGAAGTTGCACGATTTTCTTTCGACTCCTCCTGATGCATGCTGTACGTACGTGTATACATATACATAGCTTAGATCCGGGCACGAAGGTACTTAGGACGGAATGTATGCGCTTATTTCAATGAACGATTAAAAACGTCACGTTTCTCGTATAATTAATTGACGTAAAATACAAATGTACTTTCATTTATTTGCGCTTGGAAAAGCCATTGTTCGGCCTTGTTCTATACCGTATTCAAAGATTATCATCTCAAAGTCTATACGTTTCAATAATGGAAATCCGTCTCCTTCTTCACTCTCTATATAGGTTTATATAAAACATTGCGTGTCGAATAAACAGGATGCGCGTATAAGGTCGTACCATTTTTCGTGAGATGGCACACGGTACTTGCATATATAATTGCACGTTCTTCATGCGCAAAAGTAAACATACCAAGGAGTAGTATAGTCGTTCGATACGCAATATATGCAATTACACATTGTTTGCCGACTTAAGTAAGTACCATATATTACGTGCGCGCAATAACGTACGACATGTGTGAAACGAAATGCACCGTCCAGCAGTGACATCCAAGCGTAATTTAGTAAATCTCTAACGATATTAAACGAATTACATGTATATAATATATGGATACAAGAATTTGAAATATAAAAATTAATTCGATTTTTTCGATAAAAGTGCGCTTGCCATACTGCGGGTCATTAGTCGGGGCACGAAGTGTATACGCCGCCCAATGTTGATGTGCGGACACGCACGAAGTACAATAATTTTCACTCGTCGGACGAGGTTGCGGCGGAACAATTATCACGTACGCGTAATCTGATACGGGGGTCGTCAAGTGGGAAGACGTGCACGATGGAACTGTTCTCCTTTTGCACGGGGATAATATAACATATTGCTCGCAATAACGTGCAAACTTAATTAAAATTAAAAGCGATGCGTTGCGGGGATAACTTAATCGAAAGCTGTGAATTTTAAATGCTTTCGCGCAATTGGAGCATTTTGTACTGATTCGGACAAAACACGATACACGAATGGAATTATCGTTGCCTCAATGAGGATGAATGCCAGCTTATAGCTGATTGAGCGTAAGTTTTAAAATCAATTTTATTCTCGTACGATTCATCCCGGGAAAAAATGGATTAGATATAATTATATCTGAATCATGCATGATTATATCTGGATCATGCATGATTATATCTGGATCATGCATGATTATATCTGG
>JAPYZR010002127.1:0-26400 GCA_030522945.1 Trichopria nigra
AGAATCACCCTTCCAAAGCCCAAATTGTGAAAAAACGTTTAATTCACTTTTTATTCATACTTTTATGGTTGAAAAGCTCGGTCGATAATTGTTCTACTTCAGAACCACCTTAAAGAGCGATCCGAAATAAAATTTATATCGTAAACATTTCAATGTATTCAATATTCGAAATTCGAATTTTTCATTAATGTTTTAACATTTTTAATGTAACATATTAGATGAAATATAAAAATTTATAGCAAAATACAATATTTGTATATCTTTTCTTCCCTACCACATTCTTTTGTAAATCGTGAACTCCTTTATCTAATTGTCCAACCATAGCTTGCGATAGTTGCTGCAAAAATCGCTATCAACTTACTTTGTCGAATAACGCAAAAGAAATTATTCGGTCTTATCGTTTATAACTCGAACTAGTACACTGTAAAGATAAAAACATAACAAAAATAGATTTGCGCATCGTATGAAAGGTTGGTTTGATTTTTTTTTTTTTTTTTTTTTTAATTGACGGAAAATCGATTTGATTTAATAAATTAAAAAGAAACGTGAATGTAGATTTGTTTTTTTTATGTGTAGAAGTGAAATAGAATAATCTAAATTGAATATATATAATAATGTAAATGATAAAAGTGTACATTCAATGGAATGTTTAGTGTGTGACGTTGATATTTTAAACATCGAGTAATAATATGAAAACTGAATAAAAAATAAAATTCAGAATGGATGAATCCATCTGGAATATAAAATTGGATAAAAATGAATAAAAATAAAAATAAAAAAATAATAAACTTCATAATAATAATAAAATAAAATAAATAAATGAATAAATAATTATAAGACGTAGAAGCGACAATTGCAAAAATGCACCCAATGTATGTCTTTACAAATTTAATAATCACACATTTTTTATAGCTGTAGTAATAATACCCATTGTTGTAAAAAAATTGTTTGACTATTTTTTTTTTTTTTTTTTTTTAATATATCAGGCTTCAAATTAATCAATTAAAGATCGAATTATGAATTATCCTGTACACGCGGTGTATTTACTTGTTTTAAAACTATGTCACGGGCATTATTTCACTTTGCTGTCGGTGGATGGAGTATTTCTCGCAAGTGCATAGTCGAACTAAAATGTTGACATCTTTATCAACATTACTAAAACGACATTGATAAATATGAGTCCTATTAATAAGTTTTTGTCGGTGAGCTGGGTCAAATATAAATAAATAAATAATGTTTGTCGCGACGTTTCGGTGACATAGCACCATTGTCAAGCTTATCAGATGTTGACATCTGTGAAATAGAATAATCTACATTGTCGCCGAAACGTCGCGACAAACATTATTTATTTATTTATATTTGACTCAGCTCACCGACAAAAACTTAATAATATAGAACTAATATTTTCGACTGAGTGATAAGAACAAATTTTGAATGAAATTGAAAAAAGTTCAAGAGTCGAAATCAAAACTCCTGATAAGAACAAATTCTAAACTGTCGAGGATTAATGAAATATTGTTATAATTAATTAAAACTCAACAATAATTATTAAATGATATAAAATGTGATAACGAGTCAGTAAAATGAAAAGTCATCAAATCACCGATACGCAAAATCGTTTTGCGCTTCCCTCCTAATGACCACCCACGGCATGACGAGATAATTACATCGAATCGCGATGACTGACTCGCAAATGACGCCCGACACGTCGTCCACACCCCGGACTTCCGTCAAGGGGGTCTGAAAAAAAACACAACTATCATGAATGAACGCCATTTACGCTCCTTAACCCCCGTGAACGAATCCATTACAGGGGGGTAGTAAAAGCTGCAGCGTACGAGGAGGGGCCCCAGGTAGTAGGGGGGGGGGGGGGCTGATTTATGAAAGAAATCTGGAATAAACGTTCGCATCCGCGCTCCATCACGCATGAAACAGGCGAAATAAGAGACCGAGTTCCGGCCAGTGTGTGACCGGAAGTACATGATGTGTGCACCTCGTCGGGGGCCACCTTCGACTATATATATATTCATGAACGTGACCCCCTTCGATGCACCCCAGTGACTTCGTAGGGGGGAAGGATTAAAAGTTTCCGCCCGTGTGTTTGCACGTCGAGGTTACGACGCCCACAGTTTTCACCTGATTTGCTCGTTTACGCTATAAGCAGTGATTTCGAAGGGGTTTTTTAAAGGGCGTGAATGAGTTTAAATGCAACACGCGAGAGAAATAGACTGTGACGGTTCACGGTCTAGGATTCGTATTGTTCCGATTTAATTATAGATTATATACATATATATGGTACACATTTTTTTTTCAATGCGTGATTTTTTCGTTTTTATTTTCATTATTTTTTGTACATTATTTATCCATCTTTGGTCTGTCTATTATTTTTTAAGTGACTTTGGTATAATGTTTGTCTATTTCCTATAATTTGACATTTTTAATTTTTGATTATTTCTTCAATTGCTTTTTTTTTGCAAAAGAAAAGAGCAAAAAATATATGTATATAAAATATTTGATCCTTACAACAAATTTTTGGAAAGTCTATACATAAACTATGTGCAGAGGCCTACATATAGATACAGCCTTTTTTTTTTGAGTTATTCTAGTTTTAAAACGAATTATTAAATATTATTAATTATATGTATTAAATAATCATTAAATATTAAATTAATACAAATATGAAATTAAACTACACTTATGATTTACGAGTGATATTTCACACTTTCTGGAGTGACATTTCACTCTATATTGGAGTGAATCGAAGAATTATTCACACTTTCTGGAGTGAAATTTCACTGAATTTTGGAGTGAGTCGGATAATTTACTGCACTTTGGAGAAAGAAATTTAAAGAGTTGATTTCTATAATAAAATTTATCGGCGGAGTATTTTACATTTTTTATTTCCATTTCGGTTGTTCCTTTTTCCTTCACACCTCATATAATTTTTCTAAAACTTTTTTATAAATCGAAATCTTTGTTGATAAATCATATATGTTGTTACGAATTTTTACAAAATTTCATTCTGTAAAGATTGAAATATTACTTTCAGAATTATATTTCACACATTCTGGAGTGAAATTTTACTCGATTTTGGAGTGAGTCGTTTAATTTACACAAGAGTGAAAATACGCTCGTTTAAAGTCTGAATGTTCAATCTTTACAGAATTTTAAAGAGTAATATTTCACTCCAAGAATTTTAAAATATAAAACAAGATAAAATAAACTAAAAATTAAAAGAAATGGATAAAGGCCAAAAAAGAGCTTGAAAAACTGGATAAAGAGGCAGACAATTTTTTACCGACAATTTGTTGACGAATTGGCAAGGTGACTAATAAAAAATGTTGATAAACTATCATTGAAGTTGAAAACTTTTGAAATTAAATGCACGAACAGATAAACTCAATAAAAAATTATTAATCTCCAAAAGCGAGACTCCATATAGACACAAAAGTGATGAAATATATATTAAAATAATTCTTAAAAATTATTATTTCGTAATTATATTACGATTTTAACATAATAATACACGGAGATTCGTGTGACAATGGAAGATGAATTTATCGATAAAGTAGAACGATGAGTCGACAAATGGTTTTCAATTTTATCTCCAAAATGATACGTTCTGAATATGATTTTAATACCGGATGAATCTTCTATAGAATTCCGAAAAATTACGCGAGTTTTCTGGAATTATGGGGCTTCTTTTTCATAAATGCAATAATAATGGCCCTTCGTTCATTTCCAGCCGAATAGAATTCGATGGATTCAAGTGTTCGCTTCCTGCTTCATACATATATAGAAGATCGACGCCAGATGTGTTTTCTTTTACAATTTCTATTCAATGACAGGTCCCCAGGTTCGAGTCATCCCGATATTGTTTGATTTTCGCTTAATTGCCGTCATATACACCTATATTAACGTTTCATAACAATTATTATTACGTGGCAATAGTGAATGATAAAATTTGCAAATAAAATTATTTATAGATACTATTATTTATATTAATTAGAAATCGCTTTTTAATTAGCAGTAATAAGTTTCTAATTGTATCATGTAAGCGTAAAAAGAGTGTACAGTTAAGATTATATCCTCAAATGTGACACTATAGCAACAAATCGTACTTTAATTACACTGAGAAAAGTGCCTGTTTACAGTTAAGATAGAAGCAGACAATGAACTTCATATTTTTATTTCTATGCGAACATTGACTTTAAAGGATATATTATTTTTTTGTTATTAAATATCTCTGCTGATTTATTATATGAAATTAATTGTATCGAATTGTTATTAGAAATATAGGTTTTCTATAGGTTAAAACTTATATATACATTACTTTTATGTGATAACATTTTCCTTTAACATTATATAATAAAAATTGACAATATTCGATTCTATATCGAAGTAATAGAAAAAACAAAACTTTTGCTTTATCTTTTCATGCCTATTATTATTACGAAAAATTCGTGTGTTTTAAATTATAGGTGTGACGAAAAATGTTGTAGTCGGCTTAGGATTAAACGAAGTAACAGAAGAAATTGATTGAAAATGGGATAAAACGGAGAATAATAAGCTAACGATGAGCAAAGAATATCCTTTTTTGGAATAAAAGTTTTTTTTTTGCTGTAATTTAATTAAATTCATAATTCTGTCATCTGGATAAGGATTTTTTGTAACGATTAAAAAAAAATGAATAGGCTTGACAACGTATAGTAGTTTGAAGAAAATTTAGTCAAGTTTCAAATTCAAATTTGAAAATTAATTGAAAATTGATGATCCTATTAATGAATTATAATAAATGCCAACAAAAAATATTTTTTACGAAAACATGTCGCTGACTATGAGTAAAAAATTAAGCAATAATCACTCATTGTTAAGAATAATGAGCAAAATGAAGGGAAATTCAACTGAAAGAAAAGTGCTGAAAAATGAATGTTTAAAACTTCCCTAAGAATTGACGTATATGGTAAGAAAAAATAACAAAAAGTCGATAAAAGAGCATTTTTTTTTAATTTAAGGAATTAATAATTTATCTCGTTACAGTATTTGAACAATAAATAACACAGGAAGTATTTGAAAATTAAATTTCCATCAATTGAAATTAAAATTTTCATTTAAGTTGAAACTTTTTTAATTAAAAAACTAAATTATCAGTTTCGAAAATAATAATTTTTTAAAGCTTTTAGTATAACAAAATTTTAGTATAATACTAAAAATTTAGTATAATAAAAGTATACTTTTATTTTTGTTTTCTTCTTTTTTTTTAATTATTTTAATTCTTTTTTTTTTATTTTATTTCTTTTAATTCTATTTTTTTTTTTTATTCTTATTTTTGATTAAGAACATATTTCATTAATTTTTCAGTGCTTTTCTGAAATTTAAAACTAAACATTTTAAATAGTTTAAATAAACATGATAAATATATAAACTGTGAAATATAAGTACGATGAAAGTGATTTAGACGTTTAGACTGCTGTTCTTAATGCATTGATTTAAAAAAAATGGATAAAACATGATGAATTCATTAATCATGATCAATCAATTCATGATCAATTAAATAAAAAAAATTATTTATTACAAATAAAATCAAATTAAAACATGATCAAATTAAACAATTTAAAACATGAAATTTGGTATAAATTTATAAAAATGGAGATATCATTTGAAAATTCTCTAAAAAGCGGGTAATTGATTAAATTAATCAAAATTTAGTGTAAGCATACGAAGAAAAACATTGTTATAAATGTTTGTATTAATAAAAACTCATGCAAAATTTAGAGAAAAAAAATGAATTTGATGAATTGAAATTTGACAAGAATAACTTGGCAGAAACAAATACGAACAATGCTAAATGCTGAAGAAATAAAATATGATAACAAAATGTATAAAAATTAATTTATACACACATATACATGTACATAAACATTAATACAAATCCAATAATATTAGCAGTTTATGAAATGACTTGACAAATAACTATAGTTAATACTGCAGCATTGAATAGAACCATCATCATCGTCTCAGATTTTATTCGATTAATCAATCAAAATACTACCGCATTGAATTTTAAATTGAATCATTCAATTAATCGAAACAATTCGAAGTATACTTGACGTGAAGCAGGGAATCGGGTATATAGAGGCTTCGCCCCGCATTAGTACATCAAAGCCATCAAGAAGGATTGAGCATTAATTGGTCAAATTCGTTCCAGCATGTGTGCACCTCGAATTTCCTTCTAGGAACGGGTCGTATACAAAAAAACATGAAGATTTCATCATCGCGATCATTATCTCAACTGTAATATTAAAAAATAAAACCGCCCGGTTGGTGGAAGTCATTTGCGACGATTCCCTAAAATCATTATTTTTTTCGATATAATCAGATCAGCGACGCTATAACGATCCTGTCGGTTATGATTGGTGCTGTACAGTTTCTATACACTAATTTTCATTCTTGCAATTTATTATTGGAAAAGGGTGAATTTTTATACCATTTTTATAATACAATTATTATACCTGTAAATACTAAATTATTCATTATTAAATTAATTAATGTATTTTAATATGTATAAATAATAAACGACTTAAAAATGTAGAAAAATTCATAAAATTGACAAGAATATTAAAATTTGCAAAAATATATAAAATTGTTCGAAGAAAAGAAATTGCCAACATAAAATATCTAAAAAAAAAGTGATGAAAACTGGAAATAATTGAAATATCCCGT
Organism: Trichopria nigra; assembly: GCA_030522945.1. Classification (NCBI taxonomy): domain Eukaryota; kingdom Metazoa; phylum Arthropoda; class Insecta; order Hymenoptera; family Diapriidae; genus Trichopria; species Trichopria nigra. The sequence continues at coordinate 6,724 of JAPYZR010002127.1, forward strand.
ATAAATATTGGAGAAATAAACGTAAAAATTGACCAAATTGGCTAAAAATAAAATATTTGTAAGAATTTACAAAATTAAAAAAGAAAATTGACAGTAGTAACCCCCAGCAAGTATAATTTTGATAATTACTTAACAATTATGTAAGAACAATGTAGCATTTACGTAAAGAATAACAATGATGTAAATGTTACGTGACTGTCGTCACTTTCAATGTTTGCGCGGTAATAAATATTGCTTAAGTGTTAACAATTGTTACACTTTGTACAAAATTCAAAATAAATCGTAAAAAATTGTTCAATTTTATTGAAACTTAATAAAAAGTAAGGAAAAAAAATAAGCATCGTTAAAATGATATATTAAAATCTGTTTTTTTTTAACTGACATAAATTGAAAACATTTAAAGAAGTAAATATACATTAAATTAGATAAATTTAAAATATATATATACACACACACTTACATATATAACGATATAAAAAAGCTACCTCTCTCTTTCTCTCTCTCTCTCTCTATATAAAATATAAAGGAGAATGAAAATAAGACCAGTTAATGGCCATTTTTTCTCGAGTCCATAAATTTTAATATACAGACCAGAAAATGTGCAGAAACTGGTGTCAATTTTCTACTAGGGAAGAAAACGACCAATGGCGCAAGGGATATATAGGTTAGATTTGAGCAAAAATAACGCGTGGTGCTCTCGTCGTACAAATTACATTAACGGTCCGTAATTACATTAATAGGAGATTATAAGACAAAGTTCGGGGGCCCGATTGACGGGGCCCGCGAGTGCCCTTTAAACCGCGGCCGGCCCACGACGGACCCGTTTTTGCCATCTGTCCACGTCGCGGCATATGCCGAAGGAATATGTATATATATATATACACGTACCGTCATTCTAGGGAATTATTGAGGGTTGAATAGCCGCGGGATGGGGCGCGGGGGCGGGACGAATGGCCACCGAAACTCGCGGCTTCCCGCTGCCCGTCTGTCGGCAATCACCTGCTGATTCCATCGAAATCAAAGTCGTTCGGGCCCCTTTGTCATTAGATCGGCCGTTGAAAGGCGATGGGCTCTGGCCGATGCACGGGGGTGAGTTTAAAAAATGGCTATTGTTTTCGGGGCGTGCCGTCCAGCCGAACAAAATAGACAAATGCTAGTGATTCTTTTTTTTTGCACTGACGCAAGTCCAAGAATGTATGTGTAACAAAAAAAATTGTATACTGATAATATATATATATATTCTACCTGGACCAGTCAAACGTTGTTTTGTGTTCTAAGAATTTTTTTATTTTAATTGTAACGCCAAAGAGTGAACAATATTTGCTGTTTAAGTGTTCTCCTCCCTCATAGTATATTGTATAAAATTTTATGAAAACCAAACTTATACACATTCTGAATTGCAGTGAAATCGTACCGTAAACGAGAATTTTGTAAATAACTCGACATCAGCGCCACCTACCGAGTCCAAAATGTACCACAAACAAAAAGGGCCTGTATCGAAGCAATGTTGCAAATCTTACGTTACGTTTTTATATATAAAGATATTATATGTGTGAGTCTTAAAACCGCACATAAATTGCAATAAGTCGTATGAATCCATATGAATAAATAAAACAGACAATATTTAACTAAGAAAGATATAAATTATTCAAACAGGCTTTAAATTTCTCGGTTTTAAAATTTCTACTATTTTTAGAGTATATCGGAGAAATGTCACTAAACAAACAGTGAAATATCGCTCATAAATCGAGTAGAATTAAAAAGAATGAAAATTTTACTCCATGAAATTTTAATACAATGCGGAAAAGATAAATGTTATAATTGCAAATACAAAATTTTAACAAAAAGTTTTTGTATAACTTCGAAACTTATAATTTACAAATATAATAATTAACGAAGACTCAAGAATTGAAAACAAAAGTTCCTGAAAATATTTTGAAAAGCTACAGTGTTAAATTGTTTAGTAAAACTCGATGGTTCGTTTTTCATTAAAAAAAGAAAAGAAGACTAAATTCTTAGAGTAGTTTCGAAATTTTCAGTTCAAACAAGTTTCCGTAAGGTCAAAACAAAAGATTACTATACTTACTGAAAACTACCGCCGCTTAATGTCAGTGGTAATACCTAAGATCAGCAGTAGTAAATTTCCATAAGAGTCCGGCCGAGTTTAACTCATAGAACCCGTCATTATACGAGTAAGAAACATTCAATTTGAAAGTCAGAATTATCAGAGGACTCAAATTTATCAAGAACCATTCATAAAAAATAATTTACTCGTATAATTCTATGCCATTAGAAAGGGGTAACGCGGCATTTTTAGACAACTTCGAAACGAACTATAAATCGAACGTCATCTAAATCTAACGCTATGACGTAACAGGTAGTAGCTTATAAATCTAAGCTGTTAGAACATATAGTGCTATGTAGTATAATTATAAGTATTATAAGTGACACAAAACATGATTTAACGCTTTCCTTAATTGATATTTATTTACCGATCGTGAATTGCAGAATGTCGCCTACTACTGTACAGGTGCCTCGGTTCATCAATATTTTTATATTTGTAGTTTTCCCCCTATATATGTACATGTATATATACACAACTTAGATTTAGTTTGCATGTTTATATTTCCCTGTCATCTACCGTATTAAATTTACGAGGACGGTCCTCGTAAGAGCTAAAAGTCCTCATAAAATACTCTTTTAGCACACACACACACATATATATATATATATATGTGTATTTATATACATGTATATATATATATGTATTTATATAAATAAATTTATAAACACATACATATATAAATAAAAAGTCCTCATAAAATACTCTTCTAACACACACACACACACACACACACACACACATGTATATACATATATGCGTGTGTTAGAAGAGTATTTTATGGGGACTTTTGAGGACTATATATATATATATGTTCATTGTTTGTTGTTCATTTTTTCATTTTGGAACAACAATTGTTCCTAGATTGGTTTTATGTTACGATATTTACGGAGGTTAATAATTTAAAATCTTTTTGCATAAATTGTTATCTGTCGCTAACTTTCGTTCTAACGTTTATTTTAAATTGACCAATTGTACAAGCCGAGATCCACAATTTTCAACAAAATAATGTACTAAAATTCAAAAAAGTCGATCATTCTTAGTTTATTGTGGAAAATGATGAATGAGTACTTCAAATACTCGGAATTATATATCGAATAAAACAATCATCGGTTTTCTAAAATTGACCAATTAGAAGTCGAGATATCCCTGATTATAACGAACTAATGAGAAAACCGTAAACAATTCTTATATCTTGCTTCATTTATCAAATGAAATTTATTACAATAATTAAAAATATATTATATATAAATAAGTATATAAATAAATAATTATAAAAATACTCAAAATGTACAGAATTTCATACCGAATAAAACAGTCATCGGCATTTTAAAATTGGTAATGTCAGAAGTTGACATATCATCGAATCTCTGCGATTTCCAATCCAGAACAAATGTCTATGTTTCAGAACATAATGCAGACGTATTTACATATATATATGCGAAAATCAACGATTATGACAAAATAGTATAAGACATTATCTTTCCTTGCATCAAAATGAAGTATATATAGGGGTGCGAGTGTGGAATTGGCGGCCGGAGGCCGCAGGGTCCAAGCCTATATAAAATTTACAAATTTACATGTAAAGGCATACAGATAACAGTGCACTCACGGACATTTAAAAAGATTCATAGTAAAAAAATTATGGCAACGAAAATCTTGAATTTCATTTTTTTTCATGGAAGTATAAGAGCAGATAATGGTCATTTAGTAAGTAGTGACGAGTAAATTATTGACATGTTTCGTTTATAATTATATCGAGAATGTATAATTACCATACAAATTCTTCGTCTTCGATAGAATGCTGAAACCGGTTTATAGTATATTAGGATTAAGGCAGATGAAATTCTATACACCGGTCATTCGAATGAAAATGAAAAGGAGATTCGAATATCATATATATGCAGAAACTTATCATAAATGTCATTTTGATTTTAATTTTATTTTATTTTAATTTGAAGTCCCTATAATAGATGCTAATTCAATTTTAATTAATGTTTATGTGGAGTTTTTTTGTCTTTCGTTTATGTCATTGTTTAAAATATTATTTTCGATAAACGAACATTGTATTTTTAATTGTCCAATCAATTGCTCATTCCAATGGTACATCACAAAATTTGTTAAATTTTCAAGATAAAAAGTTATACATGACTTTTTTGTTTGTTTCTTTTTTTTCAAATATATTTCAATATCCAAGAGTTTTTCAGGTCGTCAGATCATGAATCTGACGTCAGTATTAAAAATTCGAAATGGCAGATCCAACATGGCGGACGACATTATTCAACATTAATCGGGTTCACATGAAAGTTGTTACACTTAAAGGTTTATAGGGCCATATTTGATCCGCCATTTTGAATTCAAAAATAACTAACCCCAGATTTGTGAATCGCTACCTCAAAAATCCTTGGATAATAAGTTTTGAAAAAATTCCATTAAGTGATTTTGTTTGCATGGCTATATGATATTACGAATGAAAATTCACTTTTGTCACCATTTTGTGTCCACCATGTTGAAAACTTTTTATTTTTTCGGAATACCCCTATATCTGTTATTTAGCACATTCATACACGATATTTATGACTGTTTGCGGTATCTAACGCCATTATCCACGGTAAAATTGAATAAATTGAAAAAATAAAACAACAAAACTATCATGTTGTATTTTTTAGACACCATGTATAACTTTTTCACTTGAAAATTAAAAAAAAACGTAAGAAGTCAGCTTGGACCTTAAAGGGTTAATGGGTTAATGCGTCAAATTTCCATTAACAAAATAAGCATTTCACCAAATCCATTTACGACTCTTTACCAATAATAAATTGCAAATCCATGTTTGTAGTAACTCAAAAACGTATTTCAAGTGTATTGTCAAAATTAAAAAAGTGTGTTATTAAAATTGGAAAAAATTCAAAGGAAGCACACACTACGCATGTTTAAGGGCCGAGGGCTATCTCGGGTGCAAGACCGCAACCGATTCTTCGGAGGATTGCTAAAGGAGCACCCGACGTCGGTCAGCACCTTGCCCCTAATGCAAGTTCATGCCTCTGTCCATACATTTGCCGCGATATATACCTTCGCAAGTCGTCTTGTTCTTCTTCTTCTTGCTCTTCGTCTTCTCCTTGTTCTTGGCTACTTCCTCTTTTTCGAGTCCAACGGTGGACAGCCGCGCCATTCGGTCGCCTCTCCGGCAGCTGGGGCACACTATACATATAGCCCAGGAACCTATACGCGCACACTCCTCCAGTATACTCATACAGGTGGTGGAACCGAGTCACGTTCGTCGTCTTCGAACGAGTCTCCCTTTTGGTTTCTTGCAGTTTCTTTGTCTCTCCCGCACGCGGGAGCACCTCCAGCCACGTGCCCGATGATCGACGATCGATATCGATCGCTGACGGTTTAGGTCTTTACACGCGGCGGTTGCAATTCTCGCAAGGTCCGCTATATGTATATACACCCAGAGCTTTTCGGATTCAACTCAGAGGGGCCGAAAAGTGACGTTTCGACGATTTAATCCTTCGTAATCCCTCGTAATCCTTCATAATACCCGAAACGAATCTTCTGGTACTCTAGAAAATTGGACATTACAGGGAGAGACGGAACGACGAGAACTTTTCAAAATAAGATAATGAAGAAATATGAAATGAAAATAAATTAATTACAAAATTTGATTCGTCTACAGGATTAGCCTAAGTAATTTTAATTTTATGGTTTTCTTTCCGTTTATTCTATGAGATAGATAATAAGGCGCCTGTCATTGATCAATAACTCAAAATTCGCGAAAAAAATACCGAATCTGAAGGTTTTCGTTTTGATTTTAATTGGCGCCCATTAGAAGTCGAGACATTCACAATCTTAAACAAAACAATATGTAATCAAATTAAAAATTGTATCTTTCTAAGTTTATAGAGGAAAATGACGAATGAGTGAAATCTAAATCCTCGGAAATGTATACCGAAATAACCAGTCATCAATTTTTTTTAAAATCGACCAATTAGAAGTCGAGGTATCCCCGATTGTTAACAAAAGCAGTCAGAAAAAGAATGCATTGATTCATCCAAAGTTTGGTTAAATGAACCAAAAAAATGCATTGCTCAATTAAATGTTTGGTTGTATAAACCAAATTTTTTGTTTCATACATTTTTTTAAACCAAACCAGTTTGTTCGTTTGTTTTAACCAACTTTTATAAATGTTTTAACCAAAACATTTATTTGACATAAAGAAATCAATTATTTTGCTGAAATGACATTTCAGAACAAGTAAATAAATAAATAAATAATAAATAAAATCATATCAATCCCTATCGGAAACGGTGACCGCAAACGACCACAAAAAAACCGGTCTAAATCGGTCCCGAAAACAACCAAAATTGGATTAAAAAAACCGGAAAAGTACCGACGTCGAAACAGAGCTGCTTGTGTACCGGTATTTTCTTGGTTGTTTCGCAGTTTAATAGGGAAAAAATGCGGTATTTTCTTGGTTGCTTTGCGGTTTATTATCAACAAATAACCGCAGTAAACTTCATAAATATCGGTATTTCTAATTTTCGGGGTTTATTGTGGTTTAATTTCGAAAAAAATACTGAGTGGATTTTCGACACCGGTATTTATTCGGTTGTTTTTACTTAATATTGGTTGTTTTCGGGACCGACTTATACCGGTTTTTTGTGGTAATAATGCCGCATATTTCCGGTTACCGTTTCCGATAGAGTATCTCATTAAAAAAATATCTTTCAATCACAGATATGATATGCTTCAACAAATTTATTTGGTTCAAAGGGCTAAATGCTGTCAACGAAAATATTTGTTCTGCCTGAATAAATACATTATCGAGATGTAGTAAGAACAATTAAACTTTTCGTTGTTCTAACCAAACTTTTTTACGTAAGCAACCAAATAAAATCGAATAAACGATTTTATCAAATTAACTGAATCTTTTTTCTGAGTGGATGATTGAATGAAAAATTGAATTTTCGGAAATGTAAAAAATACTACCGATAATGATTTATTAACGCTAAATTCTGAATCAAAGTCTCTCATATGGTTTTCTTCTAAAATGTTTCTAAAATGTTTCTAAATACATCGGGAATCATCATGAGAAGCGCTATCATTATGGACTGTATTTTGATTGTAGGTAAGTTTTTTAATTGTTTTTCACAGAAATTCATTGGAGCCGCCATATTGATTTCTGCAAAGGCGCACTCTCGGCATTCGAAAGTAGATGCCTTAAGCTGTAAAAAACGAGTCCTTAGTATATTTTTTTGGTTGCTTCAAATTTTGGTCATAGTTATGATCCGATTGACGTGGATCGTCCTATATATATATATATATATATATAATTATATAGTCCTTATAAAGGTCGTCAGAAATTTTTTAATCTCTCTATTGACCCTTTCACACCTGCGGATTGGGTGATTTTCGACCTGCAAAATTCAAATAATAAAATAGCGAAATTACTGTAGCGATTGCAAAAGAAAAAGAACATTTTTGTTACTATCGTATTTTGATGAGGCACCTCTGAAAACTATACATTATAATAAATATGATCAGATTTTTTGCACGCAGTGTATACATGTATAATGCTTAATATATATTATAACTATTTTAATAAATCCGACACGGTTGGCATAAATCTTCCTTTAATCGCTCAATCGACCCCCTGTACACCTGCGAGTAATTTAAAAGAGTTTTGACCTGGCTATAAAAATACGTTGCCAAAATTGCTTAATCGAGTAGAAAAATGTGTTGGTGCCTATATACATATATATGTATACGGATGAAACATTGTCCTTCAACCGGATTATCTTAAAATATTATGCACAAATAACACGATTTTTTAAAAAAGGTCAAAATATATTACTCATATTATATTATTATTATTATTATTGGAAAGTGAACGAATTGGAATTATCGGTTTTTTTTTCAATAAGTTAACAAACTTTTTCGTTTAAAGACACAGGAAACAGTATTGTTAGAACAACCATATGCCACGACAATTTTTTTGGTTGGTACAGCCATAGTATTGTTGTTCCAACAATGCGCTTTTTCGGTTTATATATATATATATATATATATATATATATACAATATTGCACTAATTTCTACTAATCGATGTTTATCAAATATATTACTCTAAAAGAATCATTCGCTGCAATGCACATTAATTGATAATTGACGAAATACCGCATTTGATTCATCGAACACCGGTAAGAAAATATTGTTGGAGCAACCACTAAACTGTAGTATGGTTGTCCCAACAATTTTTTTTCCGTGACAGTCTGGTCTGCGAGAGTCAATTATATATTATCGAATTGTAAAACTACGATTTATTTAATGTCAATAAAGATTTATTTCGCCGTACAGTTAAAAAACATAGAATTTATTAAAAATAACAAAATCTTATTTGTTGCTGAAAACAAAAGCATATTTGTATATTCAAGTAAATATTTATTGGAGTATAGTAGCGAGTAAATAAATATTTACTTGTATTAAGAAAATGTTTCTTTCATTTTACCAAACCTTATACTTAATTCAAGAAAAATATTTAATTCTCTTGATTCCAATAAATATTTACTTGGAAATAGAATTTCTTTTTTACAGTGTATAATGTCATCTGTGCACCAGTTCAGCAAACATATATAGGGCACAGGTGGTCCAGGCCTAGTCAAGATTATACTTTACTATGTAAATTGTTGAAAGAAAAAAACACACACCTTTACACAGTAACCCCAAAAATCATCTCTGCATAGCCAGGAGACACGATCCAAGTGTGTTATACCCAATTAACGATTCTCCTCGCCCGGACCAATTTTCGCGACTCGTGGGCAGTTTTCCAATTCGTCACGTGTCGTGTCCTCTTCAATTTTGACGGACCGCTCGTGCCGGGGCGCCATTCATGTAATAATAGCGCCGAAAAGCCCCAGTGCCTCAAAGTGAGATGAGGAAAATCGCGGGCGGTCTAGGATAAAAACGGGCGAGCTTATTGATGACGGCTGGAAGAAAAATGAGGAAGAAATCGCCTTATGTGTATGTAGAGGAGGAAGAGGAAGGAAGTTCCGAAGACGTTGGCGACGGGCACCTGTCCTGGTCTCATTACCGGGGTCCAAGGTTCGAATCGACCCTCTTCAGGCCTAACCCTCGAATCACGTTGAGGGCGAGAGTAGGAGGAGTAGATGAACGGGGAGAAGAGCGAGGAGACGAAATGAAGAGAAAGAGAGAGAGAGCGAAAAAAGGAGAGGAATCCGAAACTGCGAAAGAACGAATGCGACAGGACGAGCGGACGGGAGACAATGGTGATGTATATACGGACGTCAAAGGAGGTATATAGACGGAGACGGAAGAAACGTGCAAAGCGTCAAGAGCGAGATCAAAAGAGAGAGAGAGAGAGAGAGATGCGAGAGAAAGAGAGTGCGGAGATGAGAGCGAGAGAGGGAAAAGTGGTGAGTTTCGACCGTTGCAAAACTAACCCCGAGAGAGGCGGAACCGTCGACGTCAGGTGCTTCTTCCTGGACAGTGCCAGTGCAGGCGGCACAAGTGCTTTCGATTTAATGACACGCCATAGATATATACATATATATACGCATGGCACAACGACGAGCGTGAAACGCCGTATATAGTGCCATCACACGCGCGAAGAAATTACGTTATGCGAGGCCCATGCTATAACGACCAAGTCGCGACCGAGTCCCATTATATGTATGCTCCGGGCCTGTAAAAATCGAATTATGCTGACACGTGCATTGGTCGAACGAATGTTTCTAGAAAGTATTGACTATATACTTCATATAGGTGACAATTGAGCAGAAGAATGACGAAAATTCGAAACAAGTTCAGACAAAAACAAAAAATTTATATTGTAGCTATAATTTGTTGTGGAAGCAACTTTAAAAGTTATAGCATCCAAGAATAAAGATCATATATATGTGTATATATGTGATCGTCATGATGATGTTGGTGGTGATGATGATGATCATGATTATGATGCTGGTGGTGGTGATGATGATGGTGATGATGATGATGATAGAAATGATGATAGTAGAAAAAAAGACAAAGAATTTATTCATTAACAAACAGAAAAGTATCAGCCAAAACGAAATATTTCATAAGGAAATGTATACATTCTCAATGCGTATACTTGATCAAAGTTTCAATAATGAGCAAGAGTGTAAACGAAAAAGTAAATATACTGACTTTTCGAAGGTCGTCAATCAACTCCTTTGACACGAATTTTCGCCAAGACCACCGGGCAGTTTTTCTTTTTCAATTTTCCCATTCGTCTCGCCTATCGATCACAACATTCACAGGTTTTCGTCGCATTAGAAAATTAGTGTCGTCTAGATGCAAGATGCCCGCATGAATCATATACTAACACCACCGTTGAATATTTATTTGTACAAGGGCTCTTATATACTTGATCTTATTTAAATTTGGTTGATATTTTTCATTTTTATATCGATCGATACATGGAAAAAGAGAAAATGGTTTTCTTCGTAATTTTTCTCAAGTTTAAAATGCCAACTTATTGAACCTAATTTTATGAAATATACTGTACTACGGAATATCAAGTGAGGTATACGGCATATTTATTCCTACGTATTGTAGTTCTACAAACAAAAACAAAAATGTAAAGTTTTACTCGAAATATTTTACTTGATTCGCGACAGATGGTGCTGTAATCGTTAAACATCACCTTTTTCTCGTATATTACAAGGAAATCCTTTTTAAACAAAAGAAAAATAAATGCGTAAATTTATCGGAATCTTCATTTCCAACCACCCACAATGTTCGAGTAGGGATGAAAAATGCCATTTTAAATATCAGGTATAGAAGCAGTCAACACAATTAACTACTTTTAACGTTATTCAGGAACAATTTCGTGGTCCCTCCCTCCTTAAGTATAGAATAGGAGTACGTGAATTTTTACGGGATCGAATTTCCCCCAGAACAAACGAATTTATATTTCAAATATTTTTTCGAAACAACCTACGGTAGAATCGAAGTAATAATGTATATATACAGGGTGTCCCAGAACTGGAGGATAAACTTTCAGGAGGCGATTCTTCATGACATTTGAAATCAAACAGTCCTTTACCAAAATTCGATCAGACGCATAGAATCTGAATGGCGAGCAATTGAAGTTTAGAAAAAAAAATTACTGTTTTTGCAATAACTCGGCTCATTTTCAACCTATATTAACGAGTGAGGGCGCATTTTAAATCGCGTCTAACTCATTACGGTAAATAGCTAGCGAAATATTATATAAACAAAAGTTGTAGAGCTTGAAAAGACGAAGAATTTTCATTTTCACACGTTTCGTTTCGATAAAAATTGAGTCCGTGGGGAGACGTTAAATCTTAAAAAATTGACGAAAACGGATTTGACATTGATGGAGCGTGTTTTTTACTAATTTTCTGTTATTTAACATCTCCCCACGGGTTCAATTTTTATCGAAACAAAACGTGTGAGGGTGCAAATTCTTCGTCTTTTCAAGCTCTACAACTACGTTTATATAATATTTCGCTAGCTATTTACCGGAATGAGTTAGACGCGAAAAACCGCAAAAAAAAGGCAATTTTTTCCCTTTATGAGGCCATAACTAGCGAAATATTCATTCCAGATAATATGTTCAACAAAGGGGAATTGTTGATCCTCGAAATTTTATCTTCCAGTTCTGGGATACCCTGTATATATGTATATACATCCGTCATTTTGGATGGAGACTGAACATTGTCACTAAGGATTAACTGCGTGGTAAACGACATCAGTGAATGGTGCCATTTGTACGAATGTTTCTTCAAACAATTTATTTGTAAACAGTTATCCGCCTATATATGCTTTCCGAAAAGAGCGATATTTATCACTCGGCTACCGGAAAACCGCGAAATAATGGACGCTTCCTCAGCGCGGCAAGAGGAGGAGGAAGGATTCTGATGCTGAAGGGCGGGGGCAGGAGTCGCGAAGGGTGTCTTCCTGGAAAACGACGGTTGAAAGCCATGCCCGTGGCTCGCGTGGGACCTTCAGGTGGACTTTTTAACCTCTCTCTCTCTCCCTCTCTCTTAATCTCTTCGTTTCTCTCTTTCGCTCTATGGACTTGGATGTCCCACACGAGAAGCTCGCTGTTGCTGTTGTTGTTGTTGCTGCTGCTGCTGCTGCTGGGTCGGGGTGCACCTGGCTCTACCCACCTGTTGAATGTGCCTCGCGCGTATATACGCTCAGAGACGTCGCTCTCAAGCGTGTATTGCGACTTCTAGACGATTCCACGTCTTCATGTAGGATGCGCGTCTTTTTCGCGTGTTGGAAGAAGGCCAGATGACTCGCTCGTAGAATAAGTGCTGATGCTAGCCCGGTGCACCCGCGCGCGCGCTTTCGCGGGTGCTCCAAGATTCGCAACAAAGGGCGCGTGTCTGCAAAAAAAGGAAACAAGGAACGACGAATAATTAAATCTTGAAGGCAGGAAGTAGAGTCAGCAATGCAAAGGTATATACCTATATGTCTATAATTCGCGTCCTACTGAGTTGTCAATGATAATGTTAATATTTTGTCGAATTCGTCAAATAGTGTGAAATTACGAGTATTTGTGAATGTTGCGTAAAATAAGATACTTAAGAGCCAAATATTTTTCCCCGTGATTAAAGAATTACGACATGCCCTCAACATCTCCCCTTTCTCTTTGGTAAAGTAAAGAAACAGTCAACGATATTTTTCGTTACACCTATATGAAATTTCCACTTGAACGGTATAAAGTCATAATAGAACACGATTACAATGGCGCGGGCTTCAAATAGTTCATTAAGTGACTAGGGCGAAAAGTCGCAGGTCTTGGAACTGACTGAGATAGTAACGCAGTGAGCAAATTATGGAATGTTTTCTGTTAATATCCTTGATGAAGAATACTCTTTTAAAAGATACGAAATGTAGAATAAGTTAGCCCTAGGTCGGAAAATATCAAATTACCGGCCTAGGGCTAAATAAGTGTCGAGATAAGGGGACATATGGACATCGGGTTCGCATATGGTAAATATAAGATATAAGAGTTTTTGAACATGAAGAAGGTTCAAAGATGCTACTTTCCGCACGATTTAGGTGCACGTAAAGCACACATTATGCCGCAGGCAGGTGTGAATAAAATAATTGTAGACCAACTTCAACATTTTTTATTAATGTAATAACTGTCTGCCAAGTTTCTGGCATCAGAAATTGGACAAAGTATGGACTTGTAATGCGATTATTAGGATTGTTTAATATTTCTCAAAATTTGTCAAATGATTTTAAATCATTTTTATCATTCGTGCGTTAATTTTGAAACTATTTATTAAATATTTTAAATTACAAATAATTAATAATGCAATAAAATGTATTTTTCTTTTCGCCTATGTAAAGACGCGCTCATGCAAGTGGTCGTAAAGTAACCTCTTTCGAGCAGCTTTAAGTGACTAGGGCGGAAAAGTCCGTTAAAGCTCACGTAACCAACTTTCGATTCGTCTCATATCGCCGAGAATAATTAAAATAAGCTTATTGCTTGAACGGGCACAACTATTCGAATAAAAAGTCAAATTGTCCATAAATATACAGACATAAAACCAATTTATAAAGTATATCAAGTTAAGAATCATAATTTATCATGTTCCGAAAAAGGACACGCTGTTTATCGAGATGTTGTAGATAATAAAGAAGGGAGAACCTCGCACACCGGCAGTTGAGGTTCGTTTTACTTTTCGAACGTACGACGCATCTGTACGCACGAACAATTGCGTATATAGCGTAAATTGCACGGACGTCATGACACGGGTGAGAGATAATTTTTTTTTTTCAGGAAGAAGGCAGGACGATTAACTTGACTAACGTATGTACATGTAATATCGAAGCGTGGCTACTTGAATTTCATGCAGTAAAAATTGAGTCATTGTCACATTAATGAAAAAGTTGTATGTACGAGGTTGAGAATGAAAAGTTAAGGACAGTTACTTAGAGTAATGAAAGTTTTTTTTTAATTTGTTGAAATAAAAAATATTTGATGACTTTATTGATGACGAATTGGATTGATTCGTTATGAAGAATTAAAAATTATAGTTATTAACTCAAAAAAAGTTTCGGCCAATTTCGAAAATCTAAAATGGCGGCTTGATATAACGTCGGGAGTGGAGGAAGTCATGAAAATTATTACATAAGGTAAACGTACCAATGACAGGACATGTTTTGACATTTGTTTAGGGACATAGGGAACATTGAGTTGTCCATATTTATTGAAAAAAAAATGTATATGCATAAATTACACCTTCTATTCTGTACTTTATGTCGCGAACGATAACATGTAAAAAAATTCAAAATGGCGGATCCACTTTGGCGGACGAAAAATAAAAAATTGTTATTAAAAGAAAAGTGCATATTTTACTACGTCAAATTTGAAATGGAAATGATCTCTTGCTATTTTTCGATAAAATTTCTGCATTAGTAAACATTTGTCTAATATTTCTTCCTTGTTCTTATTATTTTCAAAGTTTGACATTGTTTTTCGCAAATTCAATGTATTACATTTTTATTTCAAGCTTTTATCCGTTTTCTGTTTTGCACATTTCCTTATTCCTCGTCATTTTTTAATGCTCATCATTTATACATTAATATTAATTTTAATTTGTACTTTTTTTTCTTTATTAAACAATGGATTTTTACAGTTCAGTTTTTAATAAAGAAGAAAAAGTATATAAAATTTGAAATTGATTATCGGCTCATTGACACAAAATATTATCTTCTAATTTAAAATTGTTATTGTGATGCGTTTCTTTTAAAACGCTATAACTTTTTATTTTTGTAAAGCACCCTTTATAACATTTTTCTTTAAATTTCTGAAAATTGACTTCAAAAAAATTAATTATCACTCATTAAGAGTAAATTTTTAAAGTGACAAATTTTCACTCCAAAATTTTAAAAGAGACAATATAAAGAAAAAGAAGATTTGATTAATTTGGATGTCATTTCATTTTTTGGTATTGTTATTTTTATTTCTATATTTTTCTTACACCAATCGTCGGTGTCCTCATACATTAATGATAAAGGGTTAGCGAAGTATGCAGACGCAAAACTACCCTTACTACTGAAAACATCAGACACTCGAGTCAATAATGCACATGATACTTTTTAATGAAGAAAGATAGAAGACTTAAAATTACTGTCGCATTTATCTAATTTCCTATTCGTGAATTAATTCTAAATTTAAAATTAAAAAAAAGAAAAAAATAATTGTAAATATAATCACCAATTCGAATTATATAAAATATAGCTAATTTATCATTAAATTATAATGAATCTTTTGATCAATACATTTAAAGTGTAAAAAAAATAAATATTGTGTATATATATATTTTTTTCATATATATGTATTCATTGTAATTATTAACGATATTGAAATTTAGAATTCAATCTGTTTGAATTCGAAAATAAAATTTTATGAATGTTTACTTATTAAAATTAAAAAAGCAGGATTTAATTGTGGAACGTATCCGAATGTTTCTAGATTGATAACAAATGTTTCCGAAAAATAAATAAAATCAGTTATAAATTTCGACTCACTCCAAAATATGCAGTTAGATTTTATTCAAAAAAAGTGTGAAATACCACCTCAAGAAATTAAGAGAGCGATTGTTTGAATAACTTTAGAGTTCTACCTCAGCAAGCACTATATTGACAATTATGTAACAGTTACGTAACAACTAGGCAACAGGTACGTAATAGGTAACATTTATGGAAATTGTATGTAAGTGTTACTTTCAATGTTTGCAGGGACACATATAGGCCAGTTTATGCATTTTAATTGCGAATCGAATTTTCAAATCACATAATATTTTTCCAATCTAGATTCAAAATATCATTCCACGCTATAGCTCCTCTACAGAGATAATATTTCAAATGAAATTCCATTAATTATGAATTAAACAATTAACTAATCGCTGATTCATTTTTCTTTTCAATTAATGGAAAGTCCACAACTAAATTTGAAGAGTATAAATCATCTTAAGGTGGTTCTAAAGTTGAACAGTTACCGACCGAGTTTTTCAACAATAAAAGTTTAAATAAAAAGTGATTGAAACGTTTTTTCAAAATTTGGGCTTTGGAAGGGTGATTCTACGTAACATATACAATCCTCGAGAAAATATCGCTGAAATTGGTTTTAAATTAAACGACAATAATCCGAAATAAATTATTTTAATTGCTGATGAGAGAAAATAATTTATTTCGTATATTCCTTCTTTATTTTTGAATCAATGTCACCGATATTTTGTTGGAGATTATATATGATGTTTAGAATCACCCTTCCAAAGCCCGAATTTTGAAAAAATGATTCAATCCTGTTTTATTTATACCTTTGCTGTTTTTAGGTTATGTCGGTAACTGTTCTACTTTAGAACCACCTTAATGCTAACTTTCTGAGAAAATAGAATTTACTTCTTTTTTAAATTTCTTAAGGAGTATTCTTCAGTGAAAGAATATTTGAGGAAATCTAAAGGAATACTAAAGTGATCAGTGAAATAGAGTAACGGCAGTATTAAAGGTACTTTCAGTAGTGCAATAGCAATATGGTTGGACTAGGTACGAAGCGCAATGTACAATCGTATAAAAAGCGCATCTACCTAACTTCAAACAAAAGAAATAATTCAGCCCTTCCTGGAATAAACAACTCAACAACTTTAAGTTTTTATATTCGAAATATTACATGTATGTACATATATTCTTTGTCGCAAAACCAGGAGAAGGGCATATGCTGAAGAGCCTCAGCAGATAAAGCAGATGTCCAGTTAAATTCGTACAGTCAGACTCTCCGGCAGTAAAACATCAACCGACCGGTCACCACTTGGTCTTCTCCAACAGAAGGTCTGTTATAAAAAAAAAAAGAAGAAATAATAATGTGTGCGTATATCTTAAATTGCACCTGATGAACATTTTTCAGTTACAATATCTCTTTCCTAACCTCGTTACAATCGATACGTGTCGTAATAAACGTTTATTCTTATCTTGAAAATTTGTTGTTATTAAGAAAAAAACAGAAATATCTGGTTCTATTGAATAGAGAAAAGTTTTAATGTACATTTTCTGGCTTGATAAAATCGAAACAGATAAAAGAAAGTCACGAACGATCATGAGAAATCATGCAAATTTATGAAAGTGAATAAAAGACTTTGAAAGATAATAGATCATGGAAGATCACGTTCGTTCAAGTCAAACAATAAACGAGATCATGACAACTGCCGTTCATCATAAAAAATAATGAAAAGCCACAAATTATTGAAAGAGATTCAGCAAAAGTAAGAAGGATTATTAAAGATCACGGTAGACTTTGCGGTATCATCGAGAAGTGCGAAAAATGATCAAATTATAATGATTGATGGAAGATTAATGTACTTTGGAGAAGTTGAAAAGTAACAGATCACGAGGATTTACAATTGATCACAATATACTGTAAATGGTCAAGAAGAAAAGTCATGTCACGGATGATGTGGAGATCGATCATGATGATTGCGAAAAATCATGAATGATTACGTTGAATCATGAACGGTCATGACATTGCGTGCCCGATCATGGAACTGAAAAGGTATTAGAGACCATGATAATTTATGGATCATCATAAAAGGCCACAACGAAGATTATACTATGGAAGATAATGCATGATACCATGGGCGGTAACTAAAACAGATCTTCAATCGTGAAAATAGCTGAAAATATCTGAGTTGTTCTTTTTTTGATCATAATAATTGATCAGAATAATATTGCAATTATGGCAAACGAAAATTTGTCTAACTATTCATTCAGGGAACATCATATCCTACGTGCAAAAGAATGCTAACTATTCATTTTACACTTTCTGCATGTATGTACCGTATATACCGCAGAAAAGACATACCAACGGTGCCAGTGACGTTTCGCCGATCGTTACCGGACTTTCAAACCACAAGTTCACCACCTGTTCGCAGAGCGCATCGAGAAACGGTCAAAGCTTACTACATCATTTATCGACTTCACGAAGACTATCTCCCGAGCTAATCCGTATCATAAATCTCCGACCATCGATCAAAGATCCCAGGAATCCCCGGTCCAGGTCGCCTCAGATCAAGATACCGCGGACGTAGGGGGGGAGGACCAACCACGAAACGCGGGGACTCCGTCTAAAAAAGAAGGAGCGTCCGGGATTCCATGACAAGAAATGGACTCCAATGAAAGCAGAAACGGAAAGTGGAAGAAGAAGAAACTAAATTGGCTTTAAGGCCGAAATTTGCACCGTTCCGCGTGCGTGTGCGCGAAACTCGTCGAAGATCCACCTGGGCGCAGCTGATCCTCTCTTTGGAAGGAGAAGGAAAAAAAAATGAAATAATGAGAGAGAGAGAGAGAGTGAAAGAGAGAGAATTTTCGCGATAGCGTTTCTCGCGGAAGATCGCGCGAGGCGTGGTGCCCCGTCGAAACGGGAGAGGAAGACCGAAACCTGCCTGATACACTTTTAATACGAGGCGGTATAAAAGAGCCCCCTGCGCAGCAGGTGCACCGCAGGTGATTCCACTCGTCTCGTTCCCTCCGTCTCTATCTCTTTGGCACGTTTCTCGGGTTCCCTCTCACGCATCTCGGCTCTCCCGTCTGCCTCTATCTGCGTCCTCTTCCATCCTCTCCCTGTCCTCTCTCCCTTTCGCCGTCCTATTTTGCTCCTTTTGTAATTGTTTTTCCTTTTTCAACATTTCTCAAGATGCTTCTGGCCGTTTTCGACTTTTTTAGCCCTGTGTGTTGTTTCATAGGATAAGCTGTTCTAAAGGGAAATTAGAAGGGGAGTGGATCATCATTAAGAGGGGAAAGGTTGATAAATTATTATGCAACCGTTAAGATGCAGAAACGATTATGGCTGGAGACTTTTGTCGAACAGCCTGGAGACTGCATGACTGGAGACGTTCGACGCTTTGTTTTGGTTTTGCTGCAGACGAATTCGTCCTTTTGGCCAATGTAGCGAAATAGTTTTGCGATACTGGGAGTAGAGGTTATTGGGATAATTGTGCCGTTACTGTGCTGACGACAGCAACGTCTGGTAACCGTTGCCTACGTTAGACGATCGCAGTTCGTCTCTACCATTAAGTCATTATAGTAGTCCACTTTAACCGTTAGATGATTGCGGATCAATGGCTAATTATGACTGTTTAGACGATTTCTGTTCATCCCGCGATGGCTAATATGTTATTAAAGTTTGCTTCGATCATTATTAGGTTGCGGCGCAACAAAGATGTTCAAGACTTTAGCAAGAACTGGTGTGGTTTCCTTTCCTACAACTTATCATAAAACTCATTGCCAATCATTTTGAAATATCGCTTTGCTACAGTTTTTATACGTATTCTACAGATTTCATACGTGAAGAAGTTATGAACACGGACCTAATTGAAACAATGATGATCATAGTAACCTGCAGCAATTATTGATTGTCTTGATCAGTTCAGGCTTCCCAGTCAACAATCACAGAAGTTATGTCACAATTATGTAACAGTTACATCAAAATGTCCGCCTCCAAATTGTCACAGTTACATAACAGGAATAGT